>JANIJG010002165.1:10918-22796 GCA_024611175.1 Megaceryle torquata | reverse complement strand
ATATTATTTCATTATCCTCAAAAAACCAAGAAACACAGATTCATTTGGGAAAAAAAAAAAAAAAAAAAAAAAGATTGACCCTTACAGAGTAGGTTTTTCCAGGAGTATCAGCATAAACTACGACTACACAAGACAGAAAAGATATGAGTGAACTTAAGGTACTTTCTGTCATCATACTACATTCAAGACGTTTATTTTTCTTAAAGTCTTTTTTTCCTTTGCAGCCACAGCCTACTGCATTTCCAGTTTTCTTGTCCCTATTACCACCTAGAACTTGCTGCTCTTACCACTACCTCCTCTTTCACTCAGGGAGCCACAGAAAAATGACATTCTTTAGAAAACAAAACTGTTTCATTTTTAAACTCAGTCTTCACTAATCTGAAAGTTATCTGAAGGCAAATGTAGTAGCAGCATTTTCCTATGGCAGGCTATTGGTTTCCCTTTAATGAAGAAAGTCTAAAGTCTTTAGAAAAACTGACAAAATCAAGCAGGTAAGCATAAAGGCATTTTCTGGCAGCTGCCAGCCCATCAGATTTCAAATAATGACTCCAAAGACACAACAGTTAGGACAAAAATTGAACACAAAAAAGGCTTATTGTCATGGAACTACTGTCAGTATTGACAAAACTCAAAACCAAAACAGACACACAACAGCTTTGCAAGACAAGATGACAGTCATCTGGCAGCTAATCCATGAAGTCAGCAGGTAAATATCATCCATTTGTGGGTTAAAATGACACAGGAAAAAATGTGAGTTCTTACTGAACACAACGGGTAGGTTTTGATCCTTCAGAATGGATTATGCAGAATTTCAATCTTATTCAACAAATAAGCCCCTCTGTGCCATTAAATTACACATTTTAATGTCAAAAGACAAGTTTTCACAAGTGTAACAAGGTTTCTTAACTACAACTCAGCAAGTGCAAGTTTTCCCCAGAATATTCTCTGCAATATTCCCTGCAATTAATATTACTTGCAGTATTCCCTTTAATCAAAGGACTAGGCTGGTCCTAGTCCTCACAATGGATTCTTACCCTCTCCAGTGTCTAGAGTTGCTTTCCTGCTAACTGTATAAAAATTGATATGTTTATGTATGATCTTTGTCAGGCGCAACCAACTTACACAAAAAAGAGTGATACCTACATGTATCAACATCAGCTTGTTTACCTATGATTGTTATTAAAACAACAACAAAAACAAAGCAAAAAACAAAAACCAACCAACCAAACAAAAAGCAACCCACCACATTTACATATGCTCTAATAAAAAATAAAGAAAAAAAATATATAAACATGTTGCACATTTTTTGACAGTATTACATTCGGCTTCAATGGTTTGTCCACGTAGTAAAAGTCTTTTGTCAGTGTGGGTCTTTCACATAGCAAAATGGAATTAAAATGTTTGTCAAATTGGAAAATTTTATTTTAGGAGCTAAACACTAGCAGAGTTGCTCCAGGACAGACTGAGGACCTAGTATTGACAAACACAGATAGGTATAAACCACGACACTGACTTAAAATCAGAAGATTTTAAAAGCAATACACATTGTGTTACTTTTCTTATTGTGTGGGATTGAAACTTTTATGTTTCATGTCACTGAGCTTTTTCACCATCATGGGGTTTAGAAGCATCACAGTTTTTAATGAAAATCAAGCTTTTCAGGTATTTTGGTAAAAACAATTAGACCTTCAAAAAAACCATAATTTATCACAAAACGTGTGATAATGTCACAACTATAGAAAAATTAAAAAAAAACACATTAAAAAAAATTTTAATAATTTGTATCTCAAGATGAAGTTTTATGTTCCTTTAATATAGTAAAGCATACCTGAGTTTATAGCAATTTAGGAGTTTCAAGAGTTACTTTTACTGCAGTTTGCAATATGCCAGTGATTTTGTTTACAGGTAAAAATTGTCCCTTTCTCTGAAAGTTTAAAAATAAGTGATAAAAAGTTCACCCTTGGAGTGTTTGGAAAGAAAAATTTCATGCTTCATTGATTATAAAGGAAATTATATCCCAAACATGTCTACTTGATAAACTAAGTAAAATATGTTAAACTCATTTTTGCTGGAAAAAGAGCAGTGACAATAATAGGAAAAACCCTAATTCTTTGGAGATTAAGTCAAGAATTCCAGATGCACTTAACATATCCTATCAATAGACATCTAAATACTGCTGGTCAAAAGTCAAAACCAGACATTTTCTGATAACAGAATCTTACTTCCTAGCAAGATAAAGTCAGTTGCCTTTGCTTCCCAGTGGTATTCAAACAAAATAAACAAATCACCTGATCTCGCACACCTTCACCGGACATCGTTTTCTCTGCATTTCAAATTTCAGTGGAAGTTTTCATGAATAAGGATCACAACTACAAACTACCAGATATGAAACACCTTCCCTGTCTATTTCTTGTAGCAAACAGTTGCATCTTGTCCAATACTTGTATTGTAACCCTTAAGGAGAAAAGCTGTCACTCTGTTACATGTTTCTAAGCAGCCTATCTTAATATAATTCAGGCCTTAAGATGGTACCACAATAGTTAGATCATGTTTTATACATGTATATTTTCTCTTCCAATCTTGGGAAATGCAGAAGATATAGTAAAGTGTATACCAAATTCATATTCAGGGTGGAATTTAGATTCCATTTATCCCATCATTAATCAATTCTATTTTGTGCATAAAGGAAACACAGAAATAAAAAAGGTAAGGGATCATCTGTATAACTTAGCTGAGATTTATTTTTTGTCCTAAAATTCCACTTCTTTACTTGGGAGTCAATATTGCTAGGTAGAAAATAAACACAAATAATGGATCATCTTAATATCTGAATTGCAATTTAGATGTTGGGAAAATATTTGGAGATATGCTTTGGATGAGCACATTCTCTGCTTACTCTGTTATTTCTTGACCATATAAATCAAGCATAAAATATAAAATCCCTTGCAGTATATATGTTCTGGAATTACTTTGTATGCATAGGGGTCTGCCTTCCTGGCCAAGACAAGACTGTGACAGGCTTTTTTTAAAGCATCTAAGCCTAACCACAAACTTTACTATTTGCGTTTCATAAAGTTTGCCATCTTCTTCCACTTCCTTTAACATAAGTATACAGTACCATTTATAAAAGTAAATGTATTTTTAAAATCCTTTCAAAAAATAGCATCCATCTAATAACCTCTCCCCTCATGAGTCCAAGAGTGTAGAAGGAACATACGCTGTTCATAATGAAACAACTGTAACAGATGTAGAAACTATGGCAAGTAGGCAATGTGAAGACCTATACACAGCCGGACATACCATAACCAGGTAATACTAGTGAGTCATTGCAAAATGTTTGTTTCAAGCACTTGGAAATTATTGTTACATATAACAGCATCAATGGTTTTAAAGTGACAGACAGATGCAGTATCAAAATAATTTTTAAATCTCTGTCTCCCAAAGGAATCGTGTCATGAAGGCTGAGTCAGTAGCTGCCAGTTCAAGTATGGTTGATGGTGTTCTCAGGTAGTAAAGGGTTTATATGTCTACACTGGTGAACTGTGAGAATCCTTCTCGATATTAGTGTGGCCTCTTCCAAGTAGCAAGAATCTTTTTCCAGGCATGGTTTGCTCTCCAAGGATCTTGTGCCATAGTTCACATGTAGGAACCCAGTAACAGTTCACTAGGAGTCCCTGAGGCCACAGGGAGCCACCCCTCATGCCAAAACATATTCTTAAACACGTGCAGTTTACCAGACAAGACATGATTTATTCAATCTTGACCAGAAAATAGTTTTGTTTCAGTAATATTTCTAATGTTTACCTGAACCATAACTGTTTTGGATACTATGGACACAAGCCCAACTCCTCACAACCTATGCACCCAGCCAGGCAAATCATGCCTAGGAGCAAAGATGCAGTAGCCTCTTTGAAGAAAACTGAAAGAAAAAGTGCCATGACAGTTGTCCCTCTTTCACACTTTCTTGCTCCAGTTATTTCTGGCCTTTGCAAGCATTCAGGACAGCCCAAAGGTTCAGTTACACAGCAAAACCAAAACAGTTCAAAGATTGAAACAGTTTGCAGTAATTGACATGTTTTGTACCTGGTTGCAGAATTCCTACAGTTGCTGTGGATCTGTTCCAAACCCACAGGAGTCTTGTAGCTTCAAAGCCATGGGTTCTTCTCAACAAGGTAATCTATCAAAATAAATTAAAAAAAAAAAAAAAAAGAAGTTATAACAATAATTTAAAAATTGATTGACGTGAAAATTGCAGTACTTTTTATGTATCTTCACATAATAGTACAGAGTGACTAAAACTTCAACATATATACCAACACTTATCAAACGAGGGATGCAGGGCAAATTCATTTTATCTGAGGATTTTACCATTTTCATTTGGAACTTACATGTTTTCATGTTAAGCACTGACAATCACTTTATCTACAAATCTAGACTTGGCCATGGAGATTGGAGGAGGAAGGTTTCTGAGCTTGGTGTTAGTCAAGGTTTCAGTGGGGTGACAACATATCAGGTGAGGATCTTGATTAACAGTTTAAAAGGATGGTATAAAATAAGAAAGAGAAGAAAGCAAAATGATTATCAAAGTTACATGAACTCTTGCTACTATTCTTCTGTTAATGGATGTAGAGAATGCTTTTCTTAATGATGAGGTAACTTATGACTAGCCTGAATTTTGCAGATGGAATCAGCAGTACTTCTGGTATGCAATAAAGAAACTTGCTGATAGTGGTAGTGTGAAAGGAGAAGCAGCAGGAAGGAAAAGAAATTGCATAATTTGTAGGGATTCAAAACATACATCAGGGCTTAATATCTGAAACTGCAGTGCGGATGCAGCATTTAAAATTTAAACAAATACTTCAGAGGCTTCTAGATATGTTACGATCTGTAGTTATTTTCACCTACATTTCTACATACTCTCAAAGAGTTAAAAAAAAAAAAAAATTAAAAAAATCAAACTTCACATAAACAGAACCCAACTGCTTCATCAGTCATCTCTGCAGCAGTGGCATATTTCCCTTGAGTGTTTCAAAGCCACAGGAACAGGGTAACTCAAAGAAGCCATGTATTTTCTTGGTCAGCAATGCAGAGTGTCTATATACACATCCTGCTTCAGTCACAGAGAAGCACAGCAGTGACAAGCCTCTAGCTCTGTCACAAGGAAGGAGAGAGATTCTCATTTTCTGCCCTCTTCTTTCTGCCCTCAGTAAAAACTGGCCACATTGTTCAACATGATAAGCATGATTCTATTTTTTTTATTTTTTTTTTAATTATTGCAATTGAGTATACATGTGTGTATATGTGTGCGTGTAAATACATATCTACACCTATCAGTGTCAGTCAGGGAACTAGAAATTGCTGTGATGGGAGGGTTTAGCAAATTGATAAACCAGCTTCAAAATAAACCTTTAGTAGACTGACATTCATTCATGACAGTTTGTGACAATAGTTAGTTCTTACAGATTCCATTACAGATCACCACATCACTTTACATACACAAAGTTACTATTCCACTATAACCTGAATTAGCTGTGAGTGTACAATACCATGGAGCTGATGCACCAGTGTGTAAATGCAGTACTGGGTAGTTTTTGTTGATGGTTGAAGAGGCCAAGGTGATTAGGATTGAGAGCCCTTTGATGGGTAATGTTATCCTGGATGCCTGATGCTTTTTGCAGCTCACTCCTCTCCCAACAAGGGATCCCATCTGCTCCCAGTGCTGCTTACGGGTGCTTTGGCACTGCCATTCATCCTTCTGGAATACTTATGTATTCAGTAGGACATCCTGCCTCTTTGCTGTCCCTTGTGCTTATCTTGTTCTTTGTTCTTTATCTTGCAAATTCTGTTACTGGACTTGTTGTTTATACGCTTTCCCACACCTCCTACTTGCAGCAGCACGTGTTTTTGTTTACTCTTTGGTGGACACATTGTGCATATACAAGTGAAATACACGTTGTGTTTGGCTATGATGTGAGTGTTAAATATATATACCTGTCATTGGCTCCACTATTTTATTAATTATTCTTCTAGTTGGGTTCAAGGCAAGAAAATAAGAATTCTATACTAACTGTGCCTATACTACAATGCGTATCCTGACTCTAAGTAGTACAATAACTCATAGGTGTCATGACCTCTGGTCTGAGTACAATGCCTACAGTTGTACCGGTTTGTATGGCAGTGACCTCAGGTAAAACCATTCTCTGTGGCAGAAAAAAGCAAGCAAGGAGCTGTTCATTAGAAGAACAGAATAATTAGTACACCTCAGTAGTGTGCTTTAAAACAAAATCATTATACTTACAACACCACTTTCTTTAGTCTGTAAAGTGTCACTGCAGTGGTGGTCTGCACATTTACTGAACTAAAATCTATTTCAGAGCAGCAAAACAGAGATTATATGAAGATGATATTATACAAGGATTCACTATTCATAAAATGAAGTTATTCTCCCTTGTGCTTCAGAAGCTGTTAAATTAAAGAACACAGTAGTTAGTAGCTTTGATGTAGAAAAGAAGGCAAGAGAGAAGAGAAGGATAAGTGTTATCATCAGCCTGTCTAAGGGAGAAGCAGAAATAACAGATGCAGGAATAGACTGATTTTGACTTAACTAAAACACTTTTTTCAGCCTTAATGAAATCATTTTCTAGCCCTAATGTGCAATGGAGCTAGCAGTAGAGGCCCTCTGCTTTGATACAGACCAGTAAGTGAGAAATGACATGCAAGTATGTTTAGGAAACCTGACATGACAGCTGGTTACCTAGTCTCTCTACTCCACAGATGTACCACTGCACTGGGGAAGAAAAGGCATCAGTCATGCTCCTCAGCCAGAAGGCAGAGGAGGATCATTTCAGGAAAAGTTTTCACAGCTTCTCTGAAAAAAATGGAAGCCCTGCCAAGAAAAATTGGATCCTGGGAAAAGGTCTGAAGAGCCTTTCTGTTAAAAAAGTTCACTTCCAGGGTTACTGATGGTGCTTGCTGAGGAAAGCCTTGGCAGGATCTGCGCTGGGGAGCTGGGGCTACCCCAGACCACTGACCGAGGGGGCCAGCTCATCCACAGTGCCCTTCAGCTAGGGCAGGCAATCAGTGATGCTCAGTAATCTCATTATCATTTATCTCTCCTCCAGTTAAATAAACTCTCTGTAATCAGCGATACAGACAGAAGATGTGTATTAGTAGTGGGAAGCCAGGTAGGGTGAGGGGGATTTTTTTGGGGGGAGGGGCAGCTGTAGCCCTCCCATCTACCTCATGTACTGCGACGAGTCTCTGAGATCTCTGTTCCCCAAAACCTCACTGCTGTGGGAACTTGTGGTGCACACCACTTTCTGAAGGTCTGAGACTCCTATTACTCACAAGTAGCAAAATGACAGAAGGTAAATTTGTCCCCAGTACCGGCACCTGCCAAAGGATGAATGAGCACTGCATGTGTCCTTGGGCCGCCTTAAAAGGCTGCCACTGACAGTGGTAGGAATTACTGACCTACCTCCAATATAAACTTGGCCTTCGTGGAAGGAGGGATGTGTAATGCATACTTTCTGATTGCTCTATTGGTGATCTCAGTCCTGACCCAGTGGGTCTAGTCTGAAATTAGTGGGCTTCTAATTGCTTTTTAATTTAAAGCAATTACAAAAGGGGGCACTACCAAACGTCATTTGTACTTGTGGGATCACACACGGCATTTAACTGGGAAAAGCACACTGGGCAATTTTTTTCAGAAGAAATCTTACTCTACACACAGCAAATGCTGGAATATCTGAAATTCAGAACTTATATGGCAAGATCTATGGACATTTTTATCAACAGACATGTATTTTCTTTAGAATATTGAAGTGAAAACCAGAGTCAACTATTTAGATTGGCCTAAAACTTATGATTCATGCTCTTTGCTTTGTGGCATTGTTCTTTATTGTTTTAGCCATTTAAGAAGAGACCATTGTTAAAGGTTAACTGAGCCAAAGAGGCAACTAGAAATAAAATAAATTTCTGATGCCCCTTTATCTTCCTTCAGAATTTACAGCAGCGTGGAACATGACCTTGAGAAGCCATGTTAATTGACACAATGAAGACCGTGGTCTTGCGGTCAATGCAGACAGAGATAAGTTGTGTCCAGCAACAACATGTGAGTCAGTTCTCACTAGAGTAAGGTTTTCTGTGATTGAAAAAACACTTTGCCCCTGCCCAGACACACTGTGTACTCACAGTCATCACTGTATTAGTTAATGTGACTTCTCAAGGACATGTTTTAACTTGTCATGCTGTTCCAATGAAGTCAAGCCCACTGAGAGGGACGTCAAGAGGGTGTTAGCAAAGTATGGGGGCAGCTCCATCAAAAAGGACAGATTCTCCTGCAGCAGTTCATAATAAAAAAGTGACATCTCTGCACTGCCACTTCAAGCCTATGGTGCTATCTGAAGTGACATCTTCATGTGGCAGCATGAAGGCCATGGTGTTATGTGGAGTGACATCTCCACAGAACTGACTGAAACCCATGCTAATTGCACCTCAACCTCAGGAAAAGAGTCTTGCAGAAACATTATTGTAAACCCTCTAAGGAGGACAGGCACCAGCTAGCACCACTGAGTCCCAAGTACCAGAAGGTGGTTACTCCCATTAATAAAGAAATGATGTGGCATTTTTCCCCTGAGTTATAAGAACAGATCACCTCTGATAATAAGAATCCATGACTCTGTTTATCTGCAAGGAAAAAAGGCGCCTCATTTTTCCTCTTGCAAATATGTCAAGAGAAAGTAAACATCTTCCCTGCACTTACAACTGTTCAGCTTTGCTTAAGCAAAAGTAAACACGGGGCTTTCTTCCCTGAAGAAAATCTTGAATCTTACCCGATTTCTACCAGTTCAAGGTGGTGCCTGTATGGCTGTAACTTTAAGCAAGCAGTCTTAAACTCTCACTGGTCCTAGGATCGAGGCTCACAGATTCATGTCTATACTTTACAGCTGAGCAGTTCTTTCTCTTTGAAGACCTCACCAGGGCTGCCTCTCTAATTCTGGCTTTGACGTCTATTATATCAGCATCACTACCTCCTCCCAACAAAAGAGCTCAGCAGACTGAGAACAGCCAGAAGAATTAAAAAAAAAAAAAAAAAAAAAGAAAGATGTTGACATCCAGAGCCTGTATTTAGAGATGTTTGAAGGCTAGAGATACACCAAAAAGACATTTAACATGTTCAACACTTCTTGGATACTTCGTTTAACATGTTCACCCTTATTTGAATACTTAGCTGTAGAAGCTCTGAGCACAGCAGTCCATTCTCAACTTGAAGCTCCTGACTCTAATTCAGCTGTTCCAGAGAAGTCACAAGAAAGGACACTCACCTATGGAGAATGCATATTCCTGGCTAAAGTCAGATTGTAAAATCTCTGTGAAGCAACTCAAAAAACCCCCAAAACAAACAAAACAAAACCCAAAACACACACAAAAAAACCCCCAACCCCAACAAACTTTAAGTGGGTCCCTAAACAGGCATTCCAACAGATCAAACAAGAGATTGTACATGCAGTAGCCCTTGAGCCAGTCCAAACAGGACATGAAAAATACCTTGTGCTCTAGACCAAAAGTGCTGTGTCCTATACCACAGCTGGGGATAATGGTCCTACAGGGAGACTGTCAGAAAGCACGAGGGGACACTTGACATCAGCCCTTAGGATTTTGAAGGATACAAAGGCTCCAAGACCAACAATATCCCAACTGAAAAACAAATATTGGCAGCATATGAAGGAGTTAGAGCTGCTGCAAAAGTGACTGGTACCAAAAGAGAGCTCTTCCTGGCACCATGATTACCAGTACAAGGATGGATGTTCAAGGCTAAGTTTCCTTCCATTCATTATGCCACTGATGCTACATGGAGCAAAATGGTTGCACTAATCATGCAAAGCTCAGATAGGAAATTCTAACTGTCCAGGTATTGTAGAAGTGATCATGGAATGTCCAGAAGGTAAAGATTTTGGAATGCTACAAGATGTAGAGATGCATGCTGAATAAGCCACACTATATCATCAGTTACCAGATAATAAGCAATATGCTCTGTTTACTGATGGATCTTCCTGACTCATCGGAAATCATTGGAGGTAGAAAGCTGCTGTGTAAAGTCCCACATGACAAGTCACAGAAGCAGCCGAGAGAGAAGGTGATTGAAGTCAGTTTGCAAAGGTAAAAGCCATCCATCTGACCTTTGATGTTTCTGACTAAAGAAAGTGGTCAGTGATCTATCTTTACACTGACCCATGGATGAGGGCAAATGCCTTACGGGGGTGGTTAAAACAGTGGAAGCAGAAGAACTGGCAGCACAGGGGTAAATCTATTTGGGCTGCTACACTGTGGCAAGATACTGCTGCCCAGAGAAACTAGTTGTAGAAGTACATCATGTATATGCCCACACACTAGAAGTCAGACCACTGAGGAACATTGAAACAGTCAGCAGGTGGATCAGGCTGCTAAAGTATTGCAAACAGACTTGGACTGGGAATGTAAGAGTGAACAACATTTTACCTTGGTGGGCCTGTGACGCTTCAGTATACCAGGGAAAAACATACAGATGGGCTTGGGACTAAGGGGTGGATTTAACTATGGACACTATTGTGCAAGTAATCTGTGATTGTGAAGTGTGCACCACAATCCAGCAAGCTAAATGCTTAAAACCTTTGTGGTATGGGGGATGATGGCCAAAACATAAATATGGGGAGGTCTGGCAGATTGATTATATTGCACTCCCTCAAGCCTGCCAGGGTAAGGACCATGTGCTCACAATGGTGGAAGCAACCACCAGATGTGGGAACCTGGGAACTCTAGGCCAGTCAGTATCCCCTTTGTGTCTGGTAAGATCATGGAGCAGATCTTCCTGGAGGTACTACTGAGGCAGAAGAATAATGATGAAGTGATTGGCTTCAACCAACATGGCTTCACCAAGGGAAAATCATGCCTAACGAACCTGGTGGCATTCTATGAGAAGGTCACAACATCAATAGATGGGGGTAGAGCAACTGATGTCATTTACCTGGACCTGAGTAAGGCCTTTGACACTGTCCTGCATGACATTCTGGTCTCCAAGCTGGTAAAAAATGGATTTGATGGATGGACAATTCAGTGGATAAAGAACTGGCTTGATGGCCACTCCCAAAGAGTGGTTGTCAATGGGTCTGTATCCAAGTGGAGACCAGTGACAAGCGGAGTCCCTCAAGGATCAGTACTGGGACCAGTCTTGTTTAACATCTTCGTCAGTGACATGGACAGTGGCATTGAGTGCACCCTCAACAAATTTGCCCATGACACCAAGCTGTGTGGGGCAGCTGACATGCTGGAGGGAAGGGATGCTATCCAGAGGGATCTTGACAGTCTGGAGAGGTGGGCCCATGCCAACCTCAAGAAGTTCAACAAGGCCAAACGCAAGGTCCTCCATCTGGGTCAGAGCAATCCCAAGCACCAGTATAGGCTAGGCAGTGACTGGCTCGAAAGCAGCCCTGAAGAAAAGGACTTGGGAGTACGGGTGGATGAGAAGCTCAACATGAGCCATCAGTGTGCTCTTGCAGCCCAGAAGGCCAATCCTATCCCGGGCTGCATCAAGAGAAGCGTGGCCAGCAGGTCAAGGGAGGTGATTCTCCCCCTCTACTCCACTCTGAGACCTCACCTGGAGTACTGCGTCAACTTCAGGAACCCCTATTGCAAGAGGGACATGGATGTGCTGGAATGTGTCCAGAGAAGGACCATGAGGATGATCAAGGAGGGCACCTCTCCTATGAGGACAGACTGAGAGAGTTGGGGTTGTTCAGTCTGGGGAAGAGAAGGCTCCAGGGAGACCTTCTTGTGGCCTTCCAGTATCTTAAGGGGGCCTACCAGAAAGCTGGGGAGGGACTTTTTAGGCTGTCAGGCA
>JANIJG010002163.1:0-33714 GCA_024611175.1 Megaceryle torquata | reverse complement strand
GACATTTGAGGCGTATCTCTCCCTTTTGCTCCCGCTCTGGCCCCCCGGGCCGGACCACGGGCGGCGGGGGGGGGGGGGGGCGGGGGGCGTGGGAAGTGGTGAAACAATGCTCAAAGCACAGGCCAGCTTATGTCATTTGGAATCTGCACTGGTATAAATCATTTGGTTCTCCCCAGACAGCAAAACAAGATAAAAGGGAAAACAGCAATTAAGTCACACTTGATGGGAATTTTGTCTGATTCTAGTCACCCGATAGCAAAACTTTATCCTGTAATTCTACATTCACTTTGTCAATTGAAAAGCTTCTAGAACTATTAAATCCTGGTTAAGTATAAGTTTATTCATCCCATGAGGATGCAGGTAGTTGAGACAAGAACATTTACTTCAGAGAATATTGAAATACATAGCAAAGGGATACACCGAAAAGGATAATACACATCTGTAACTTGGAATGCTTGAGGTGGCTTCCATTGAGTTATCACCCTTGATGCTGTTCTTTGGTGACCTGATATTGCAGCCTAGGCTTATTAGGGTTGTGTTCAATCAGCCAGTCAGCAAGCCAAGTCTGTGGGACAAAAAACCCAAACATTTTCGGTTTTCTGTTAAGTGTACAGGAGGATATTAAAAGCATGATTTGAAATCTCTGGTACAGACACTCTCCTGCTGTGCTGTGAAATTAAGACCTTTCAGAATAAATGGACATACAAATAACACATTTGGGTTTTGATGGTTTGTTCTGGTTTAGTCTTTGTTGGGTTTTTTTGTTTGTTTTTTTCACAATGTTCTTTTAAATCTTCACAGATTATATTGCTTTTGAACAACTCACACTGACCTTTAGAAGACAGCTTTGCCTGGCAATGTCTGTCCTTCTGTCTTTATAAGAACATTTGAACCATACTTCAAATAATCCAATCAATTGTGGTTTGGAATGAGGCTGTACAATAAGTATGAAACTGCTTAATGAAATATTATGCCTGACAACACTTAGAGATACTTTATCTAGTCATCACTCTTCTGCACTGAAATCACCTTATAGTGCCTACAACTTAAAAATGAAACACAGTTACTTTTGAAACTAATCTTGAAGTTTTCCAGCACATTGTACTTCAGAACGTGGGAGGCAGGAACGCCGGGAATCCGAACTTCGTCTGCCGATCTCTTGGCCTGGCCTGAGGCAAATCGACCCTTTGCCTCGATTTCTCCACTTGTACGAGAAGTTTTTAAACACATTTTTATTTACTTCACAAGGCTGTTGATGATTAGTTTCTGGAATGCTAAGTACAATAAAATTCATACCATACTGTGAAGTGAAAGAACTGATAGAATAGTAGACCAGTAAGGTAAGCAACACTCTCCTTTTATTACCAGGTACAGAGAGGGGGAAAAAAAAAATAAAATATTGCTGTGCAAAGGAAATTACAACTAGCAGAGCACTATGACAATCCTCACAGGTTAATCATGAGTACTAGAAGAACAGTAAGATATCAGAACAGAAACCAACCAAACAAAAACTAATCCCAAATCACAGAAGTCCAAAAGCCCTTAGAAAGACTACTTAGGGAAAAAAAAAAAAAGAAAAAAGTTATTTGAGCCTGATAAAATTTATCCTGTGTTACATAGGGAATTGGCTGAGATGTGTTACATAAAGAATTGAGTGAGACAACCTCTGTGCTGACAGACAGTTTCTGATGCCATCTTCAAAAGAAAGAGAAAAATAATTAGAAAAGCCAAATCCCCTCTTCAGTTCCTGGAAGGATATTAGAAAAAAAAAAACAAACAAAAACAAAACCAAAAAAACCACACACACCAAAACATTCCATCAATCTCTCTGTAAGTCACCTAGCAGATAACAAATGGAAAAGCCATAGTCAACATGTATTTCTGAAAAGTAGTAATAACAGAAGAAAAATAATGTTGATTTGATACAAGGTCACAGACATTATGGGCAGGGAAGGAGCAGCAAATGCCAAGTTTTAATTTCAGTAAAGCTATTGACACTGCTTCATAGAGCTTTATAGCTTTCTTAAAAGCAAGGAAGGAAAGCAATGGCTTAATGAAGCTACTTTTAGTTACCACATAACTGGCTAGAAAATTGCACTCAGAATTCAGAGATTAATTGCAAGCAAAACCAAACAATGAGTTAGAGAAATGTGACTTAAATGGTAAGAGGAAAAAAAAAAAAAAAAAAAAAATCATGTTTCAATATAGTGAAGAGATGCCTGAAGGGAAAAAAAAGATGGCCACAGTTCTCAAATGTGCAAGTTTGATTTAAAAAAAAAAAAAACAAAAAAAAAAAAGAGAAGGAGATATTACACTGTCTCCAATGTCCTCTGGGAATAGTAAAACTAAAACAACAACAACAAAAAAAAAAACCCAACCAAAAATAAAACAACAACAACAAAAAAACTAATGGGCTAAAAATTGGAGCACATAAGATTTTGGCTAACTTTTAGTCAAAAAGCTTTCACTAAGTCTAATTAAGCACAGGAACAGATTGCCTAAGAGACTTGAGCTTCTCCATCATTTGGAGTGCTAAAGAACAGGCCAAACATTTGTTAGGAATGGTTGGATACATTTGCTCTGGCCTTCGGGCAAAGGGAGGGATGAAAAGACTTCATCTCTGTTTTCGAGATTTCTATGGTAACAGTGCCAGAGATACAGCAAAAGTGAACAGGTTATAAAGCTGGAACAATCACTCTACATTTAATCTGACCCCATGTATACCATAGATCATAGAAACACACCTGAATTATTTTTCAGGCCTTTTTTTTTTTTCTGAAATGTGTCTTTTAGAACAATGTTGATTAAAAACATGATGTAGAATGCACCATGACTGCCAGTAAGTTGTCACACTGATTAATTATCTGCATTTTTTAAAGAAAGACTAGTGTGAACAACTTGAACTTCAAGAACAAAAAACATTTACCACATTTTTCCAGATGAAAGCAAGCTAATTTTGTTTAGAGACTGAAAAAAAATTACAACCACCACCTCCACCACCAAAAAAAAAAAACCAAACCAAAACCAACAGGAAATTAACTCTTGTCTTTCTACAAAGAACTGTAATTTGAATGACTTCCATAGTTAAAAGGTCTCACTCAAAAGAATCCTAATTAATTTTCCTGAACTGAGGAGCAAACCCAAGCAAATACTAATCTGTCCTTGCTGTATAGTCAAAATAGCAACTTATCCTAAAGAAGGATTGATAATATTAATTTAAATAAACATAACAAGGACAAAATATAAACAGCTTGCTAAAAACTCTACAGTACTTTAACTGCTACCAGTGTGATTAGCATCTAATCTCACTTAGTATCTGTTTTATGAGAGGCATGTCATCTCAAGGTCACCTCACAAACAGTAAATAAAATAAAAACTTACATTTGACATCATATGATAATACCATTACCTTTCCAGGTATCTGTAACATTATGTGTTACAAAGAGTTTTAGAGAAGTCACCTAAAAACCCTGTCAAGGTTGATTTCATTCAGGTCTGGCCTCAGTTCATCTGTTAACAAAACAATCAGCTTCTTGAAAGGCAGCTGTTAGTTGATTAGCTCATTAGCGGGTAGCTATAACAGCCCAGCTCTTTAACAAAAGTATGTAAGGGGACTTTACTAATAGGAAGTGAATGTATCTTATGAGTTGATAGACTGCCCATACCATTGGATCTGCTGGCTTCTCTTTGCACAGCGCTGTGAGCCCTGCCAGTAATGTAGGCTTTAGGTAAAGGTTTAGGTAGTCCCTGGCTCTTTGTCCAGCTGGAATTGGCTCCAGGATTGCTGTAATGAGTAACCACAGGTGTTGGAAAGCAGCTTGTAGAGGGATTAAAAAAGGCATTCTTTCCAAGGTTGTTTATATATGAGCTGTTGTTTTCCTGAATAAGTTAACAGAACATAGTAGTTTTTATATCTTATTCCACACCAAACTGTACAGAAACTACCCAAGCCCCCTTACAATGTCCCTAAAATAACCTTAATAATTATAGACAATTATAAAAGAGATCGCATGGGGAAACCTATATCCTCAAAGATGAATTAGAGGCAGGAGAGAAACAATATATCCCATGCTTAGTACTTCCTTTTTGCGGTGTGAAGCTGGTTTACGAGGTCCTCAAAAAAATCTCACCAATCCTGCTTTGTCATTAGGGTGAGGAAAAGAGAAAGTTTATAATGAGTAGGTTTGTAGGGAAGTGCAACATCTTTTACTAAAGTAATTGATGCAGTTGACAGAGACAAGTATTTTTCATCAGTTTCCCTTGCGTCTTTCTGTCAAAGAGCAGAGCCAGCTTTCAACTGTTAGATTACAAACGAGATCCTCTCCCAGCCTTTCCATGTTCTATGGCTTGTTTCTCTGGCACTTAAATTTGGGATTGCACTACCATGTGAGGATCCAGCTGCTGTTGAACAGGAATTACTCAACCTGAGCTCAAGAAAAGAGTGAGTCTTCTCAAGCCAACAGGAGACCCCAGGGCTGACAGTGCCAGAAAGACAGGCTAGAGTGTAATAGCTTCTCATTTCCTCCCACCGGTTTTGTCTGCTCCAATTCCCAGACCACAGAGTTTAGAAGGTAGAAGCAATCCCTGCAACTATAATGGCTCTTCAGATACTTTCTGCTGTGAAAGGCATCCCAAAAAGTATCAGCTTATACATAGACTCACATTCTCACAAAGCACACAGACCCAACTCTTCCAAATCCAATTGTATCTAGATTCTGGAGAGAGACAAGTAATAACAGGAAATACACCATCCTCCCAGAGATTATAGATTTATTATTTGCACCATTTTACCTTCTGGAAACATGAATCGAATTTCTCTTTCTGCTGAGGAAATGCTGAGACTGCCATGAAGTGCATTCCTCAGATCATCAGTCCCATAGATTGCTCTTAAGCTAAAAACAACGGGGAAAAAATGCTTGATAGGCATCTGCAAATCCCTTCCAAGCCTCTACAGTCTGAGAGCATATAAACCAAATATATACAGACTAATTTACAAGGCATGGACTCAATTTTGGTTCTAGAAAAAAACACATGGCTACTTGAAATTTATGTTCATACACCAGGCATTCTCCAGAAAATGGTTGAACTTTACACAATAAAAACCCATAAAGGTGAAAAGCTAAGTTACACAACATAGAAGAGATAACAAGACAGTACATTGTATCTTTATGATAAAGAAAAAAAAAAAAGGAGAGAAACTCTGATCTCAATTAAGAGAAAGACAAAATCCTACTATTTCCCCAAGGTCAGTCAGTGAGTTACCTGTAAGGGTGAGTTTTCCTGGCTTTTAAGCTGTTTGATGGTCCAAGCAATTCCTTCCAGTATGAGACTGCACGGTGTCTGGCAAGAACCATAGCAACTAAAGGTCCAGAACTCATATAGGCTGTTAAATTAGGAAAAAACATTTTTCCATATTGGTCTGCATAAAAGTTACTACATTGCTCTGGGCTTAACTGGAGCTTCCGTTTCTATAAAATGCAATAGGAAAAAAAAAAAAAAAGAAGAAAAAACCTTGTGAAATTGAGATAGTTTACTACCTCCTATCTTCAAGTGCAGGAGAACAGACACAGAGTAACATCCCAGCCTAATCCGATTACTCCCAGATCAGATCCTCTTTGAGATACAGAGTAACAAAGACTAAGAGTTTTCTAAGATAATTAAGCAGACAAACAAACCATTTGAGTAAGGTGTGATTATAACCTACACAAACTACAGCGTTTTATAACTGCTGGATGACTTAAAGTATAGTCAGGGCACAGCACATAGAAAAGCAGAGATCATTACAAGGTTAGGATTTAATTACTTGGCTGCACTGGCGTAATGCTCAGCTTTCAAACAATTTTCTCTTCAGCCCACACCGTTAATTATGCAATTGTTTTCATTCGGTACTTATGGCTTTACGATTCTCACAATAGCTGACTAGCCCGCAGGCAGCCAGCATTAGAAGGAGTTTGGGAGGTTAATGAGAAGTCACGGGACAGCCAAGAAAAGAGAAGTAAGAATAAATAAATAAATAAATAAATAAATAAATAAAAATAAAAAATTTGTAGCTCGTTCTTTGAGCCCAAACTTACGCCGCACGAGTACCACAAATTCAGATTCCCAAATGCCAAAAGTGAGAAGGCGCTATAAACAGGTTGTCATTAACAAAAATAAATAAACCCAATCTGATTTATCTCATCTTCTGATACATTTCATGTAAATAAAACAAGAAAACCAGAAAAGCAAGGGAGGACATTTTAAAAAGAACAAAGGCGAAAAAAAATTGGGGCATTTACAAAGAAAAGTATTTCATTTTCAGGAGGAAGGATTAAAAAAAAAAAAAAAAAGACATTCTCTCTAGAAGCCCAGAGCCAGGTACCGCCGCCGACTGGAGGGAAAAGAGGACGAGGAGGAGGCGGCGGCGGCTCCGGCCGCGCCCCGCCACCGGTGGCAGGCGCAAGGGCACAGCGCCCCCCAGCGGCCGCCCCCGTCTCGGTTCCGGTCCCGGTTCCACCGCCGCAGGGGATCCAGGAAGGGGGTGTTCTGTCTCAGCCCGGTTATGAAGGGCAGTTAAAAGCGAGGAGAATGGCCCTGTCAGGCACGAGGCAGCATCGCTGGCTCCTGCTTTATTGCCCAGATTCTGGATTACTGTAGTGAATGTTTTCCATCTTCTCTTACCGCGCGCGTGTATAAAGAGCTCCATCAACGAGGGCGGAGAGAGCATATGGCTCATTAGCGACCGGCAATTTGTCTCTTAACGCGATCTCTGCTGAAAAGCACACTCCAGAGCGTAAAAAGCTGAGCTCTGCAAAGGCATCTTTAAACCCAACATTTGTAAAGCATTTAAACAACCATAAAGGCCATTCGCAGTAACAACAGCAGAAACAAAAAAATCCGTCAACCTGCAACTGGCCAGCTAGATAATTAAATTAATTCTCTAAGCATCCACTTGGCAAATGCACGCTGCATGGAATGCTGTGATGCCAGAACAATACTCTCCAAAGAGATACTTCAGAGAGCCCAGGTTATCTGCTACATCTGTTTGCTAAATTCAGATTTATTAACAAAGTCTGTGTTTTCCTGCGGTCAGCAAAATGGTCTGTTCTGTTCTGTCCCATGCCCCAGTAAAATGGATCCTTACAGAATCTGGCAGCAGTGGCTGATGACGTATGAAACATACAAATTGATTTTTGGACTCGTTAGCTTTTAGTTACTGACTTGACGCTGAAAGTTAAGCTGCACATTGTTCTGACTCATAAACTACAGTTATCTTCTCCTTGTTACCTGAACGACCACGAATCCTGATTGGAGAATGAGATTCTCTATTTCTTCTTCTTTATCCACAACATCTGGTTTGATGAGGGCCAGAGTTCTTTCCACAAAAATCTGAGGTTCTGGCATTAACATCTGCATCTTGGCTTCTAAATCAGGAATCCACACACCCCTTTTGTACTGCAATGACACCAGTTCACGATATTTGGAGTGACACATACCATGTACTCTCTGGAGTAGTTAATACACCGTTAGTTCACACTCTAATTTTCAGCGCATTTTGTGAAAATCAGCCAAAACTGAGATGCCGTTAGACAATCATAAAATATAAACTAGTCTATTTCTCATACTTCACTAATTAACTCAGACAATGTATGAGAGAAAGGGAAGAGGTATCAATACACCTTGCAAGCACCAGCCAGGCTCACTGCACTTCCACATCCACCAACCATGTGTTCCACCAAACCCCCATGCATGAAGATTGTGGTGTGGTGGGATGTATCACTTGGCTCTGTTCCACCTTGTAAGCCTCAGGGGTATTTCTCAATTGTTACCTAATTCTTATCTTTATGGACTCAAGACAAGGTGCCATTTTTCCGAGGCCACTTAGCAAGCTATTAGAAAACAAAATTGTTCCGTGAATAGAGGAACTACTGCAGACAAATTTCCCGCAGACTTGTGACCGCTTGTAACCTTTTTCCCCTCTTCCCCCATGCTCCCAGCCCTACGTGCCTCCACCTGCACCGGACAAGACACAGGTACGCAGCCGACTGGCCAGCATACTGCTGCAAAACCCATTTATAATAGCTCAGTTAGCTTCTCGTTTGGGAGCATCTTTTCTGCATCTATATTTTTTGAGCTTCCTCGGTGGCTTTCAAATTTGAACAGGCTGCGGCCTCTGCCGAGGAGAGAGCACCGAGCTCAGGGCTACCATTGTCGGGCTGCCGTACACACACCGGAGCGCTGGCAGCAGCCGGCCTGGAGCCGCAGCACGCGAGCACGGCCGCCAGCGGCCCGTGGGCCCGGAATTCAGTACACGTCGGAGGAAGCGTCTTCCTCGTCTTCACATACTCCGACCCGGAGACGGACTCAGCCCCGCCACCCCCGAGGGACCCGGCGCCGTACCACCAACCCCACCTGCTCTGTGCCCGCCGCGGCCGGAGCCCCCCATCTTGTCTTGTCCAGCCCAGCCCAGCCCAGCCCAGCCCAGCCCAGCCCAGCCCCGCCCCACCATGTCCCGGCCCGGTGCAGCTAGGCCTCCGGCCGCCAGCGCCATACCACGCACCTCCCCGCTCCGCCGCCGTTACTAGGCGACGGCGGGGCCAGCTCCCCGGGCGAAGCGGCCACAAGATGGCCTCCGCGCCCCTCGGCTGTGTGCTCAGAGGGGATGGGAACGGGGCGGACCAAAGATGGCGGCGGAAGAGCGGCGGTTGCTGGCAGCGACGAGCTGCCGCACTCGGAACGCGGCTCACAGCCCGGGGCAGCCGCGGCCCCCGGGCGAATAACCGAGGGCCACATCTGCCTCTCTGTGGGTACCTCGTGTGAGAGGAGAATAAGGAGGCGAACGGCGTGATCTAAGGGCGGGGAAGCTGTCAAAAAAACCCTAATTTCTCTGTGGCAATAAAAGCTTCATGTCGGTTTTACCTCACACTCGGGACTGCTGAGGGAGGCACGACCTCACAGCGGACGTTTGTAAACTGAGGGAACTGGAAAAAAAGACTAAGCAGGCAAGTCCTTCTTCAGGTTATTTAAATGACAATATTTATTGCGGGAGCACCCACGAGGTTTCCTGTTTACATGCCCGCTCAGCATTGGCGGGATCGGGAGCTTCCGGCACACCAGACATAGCAGCCTCTTATCTACAGCTTGCTAATGCTGGTTTTCAGAAGTTTTACTGAAATACCGTGTCTATCCAGTGCGACTTCACCTTTATCACAAAAACAAACATGCAACAAGTAAGAAGCAGTTGCTGCTTTATGAGTTAAACCTTTATGGGGTGAGCCATGAACAGAGCTGGGGAAGCCAGCTTCCCTGGGGATTTTGAACAGATTTTACCACCATCATTCCAATATGCTTGCTCCCTACATGCTCCCTGTGTCCCTGGGGCTGCTCCCACTCGAACCAATTACAGTACAGCCATCATATATCCGACATGATTTGCCATGACCGTAGCCCAGCCTGTGACCTCAAAGCCAAAGCGTTGCGTGCTCTGGTATTGCCTCCCCTTCTCCCAGTTTACTTGGGCAGGGCCATGTGTGCTGCAGCTGGCCGTCTCTCCAGGCTGTACATCAGCCAGCTGGCTCGCCACTATCGGGGTGTGGACCTGCCAATGGAGCTGATAACTCCCGAACTCCTCTCCTTTGGGCCTCATCCCCTCCTGTTACCGATTTCTCATAAATTATGGCCTTCAATGTGCTGTTAAGACCTCTGGCCTGATGGTGAATTCAGCTGAAACTGGTCCTTGCATTTGAGTCCTTGAGATAACTCTGACAAAGGGAGAGAGAAAACACAGGTATAAAGGCTTCAATTTTTTAATGAAATCAAACTGAAAGCAAATACAAAGGAGAAAAGACAAAACCAAAACACTTTAAGAGCCATAGGTGCTGACGCTGTGTACCCTGGTTAGCAGAGGAAATACCAAATTTACTGCAAAAGCTGGTTTTGGTGTAAGAAAAATCCACTTTGCCTTAATCTTTTTTATGAGTAAAGTAAACAATGTAAAATAGAAATGAGAAACAACACTGTAATTGCAGCCAGTTTGAAATATGTTTACAAATAAAGACTGGAGTTTTTATTCACATATCTTAAAAAATAAAGGTTCCAAGTGCACAAGACTAATTCAGATACAGACTTTCCTTCAGTGGTACAGGAATATGATGTTTGTTTCTTTAACAGAGATACTATATCCAATATTTATTTTGATGAAATTGTAAACACTGCAACTCCACAGAGATAATGGATAAACATGTTTTATTAAAAAAAAAAAAAAGCTGATAGAGTTCAACATTTTTTTGAATTAATTAGGCAAGAGTAAATTATTTTCAAAGTCAGTGAGCACAAGTCTGACAGCTCTAGCTTAGATTTAACAATTCAAAGGCTTCCTCAGCCTGGATGAATACTTCAGAATTATTATTACATAAAAAAATGTTGAATATCCATGTAAAACACTGCTAAGATTAATTTCTTGCATTTTCTTTCTTGTGTGCTTTTTTTTTTTTTTTTTTTTACTTAGCTGAAAAAACAAAGTAGTTTTCTGTGCATCCTTATACATCGCAGTTTTGCTGTTCTTCACTCCCCACCACGGGCCCTCAGTCTGTGTCAGAATTTCTCCTCGCTGTTTCCAGAAGCATTTCTGGAGGGCGGAGATTGTCTAATTTTAGTACCTCGGAGAATCCTCCTCTCTCCAATGAGCAGGCGGCTGCATCTGGAGCTGCAGCCAATTATTCTGGGTTTCCTCCTGCTACACTTCCCACGATAGTTTAATAATACAGGCTTGCAAATTTAAAGTGGCCCCACATGTTAAGGGAAAATTATGTTCTCTGTTCCCTGACAAAGACATAGCTTTTCTCAGTAGTAGAATCTCAAAAGGTTTCTTCTAAAACCTTGGATTCCATAACCCTGACCGTATATTCCTGTGTTAATATCATTATCTTGTGTATATTATGTTTATAGTGTTGTGAAAAAATATTTCTGGTAACTGAAAGGCTCTTTTGAAGGACTTTCCCTAACTTCTGCAGGCCAGAAATGTGGTTTTAAGAAAAGAAAAAAAAAAAAAAGGTAAAAATATAACTACAAAGTAGTGAAGCATTACTGCTCTCAATACTTTTCTGGGCATAGCTTTCCTGCTGTACCTTATCTGTTAAGCTGTTTAACAAGCCTTAGTTGTCTCACTTATTTTTAGCTGTCATGGAATATAACAACACTGCACATGCACCTGCAGCCACAATCTTCCATTCTAGTAACAACAGATTAGTAACTTTTAAAGGAAAAGTATTATTTCAGAGTTTTGTTCCCCAGTACTGCAAGAAGGTGGAGAAACTAATGTCTTGTAGACTGTTAAAAAAAAGGAAAGAAAAAGAGAATGATGAAAATAAGAGTGAAGAAAAGCTAAAGAAATCAGACTAGTTGCAATGATTAAAGACAGAGCTTGCACATCTTTTAGCTTTATTTGCATTTTGATGTTAAGCACAGAAAAATGTATTTGCTTTATTAGCTGCACGTTTCCCACACACACACCTTTCATCCACCACTGACTTGTTGCTTCTGTCTCTCATGATAAACCTACCCACAGTGCCAGCTCACCTTCAGCACTTGCTTCATCCACAGTTGATTTTGCAGCTCAGTGTCTCTGACGGAAATTGTGTGATGGAGCTGACTTCCTCTCCTGAGAGCCTGCTCTCTCTTCCATTTCTGCCACCTTACAGCTAAATAATTCTACTTCTGTAGTTTATCTGCACACCTCTAATCCTAGCCAGCTTTCCACAGCTGCTGACTAACTCTTGTCAAGCCTTCCCTTCCGCTTTCCTCTACCTGCTATCTCACCATTTTCTTTAAAGATAAAACTAACAAAATGTTGTCTCAATGCTGCCCCTTTCTACAAGTCTCTAAGTTGCAATAAAAACAATCTTATCTACACGTCTTCTGTAACTCCACCACTTGCCCTGTTAACCTCACCCTATTTTATTACCTGATCTTCCTCATTTGCTCACAGCTTTAGTCATTCAGCCTGTTCTGACGCCCCCCCACACCGCCCAGCACTCACAGAGATACATTTGGTTTTTAACATTTAAGAAAAAACACCTTTGGTGGAAGTGTCTTGTTATCTCACTTTTCCAAGTCTTCCCATCAGATCTGTTGTCTGCTTCTACTCTCCGTACTCTTCCAGCTTGGTTTTGCATCCTCTTGTCATCTGAAAGCTTCTCAATCCATCTCAAACCAATTTCTTCCTTGGCCTTCAGTCACGTTTAGCACAACTAGTTAGTGTCTTCACTTGGCTTTTGCAATTCTTCTCACCTATTGCTTCTTCTCCAGCAACTGTTTCGGCCTGGCTTGTCACTACCGTACCTTGTTTCCCTTTTCTGCAAGAGCAGTGCTGAGGGCTGTTCTTCACTCTCCTCCTGTCCCTTCTAGCTCACAGTTCAATGTCCTGAGGGGTGAGTATAGATGTGATTGCCTCTTGTTACTGTCTCCTGTCAAGCTTCAGGTGTCTCCTCTGCAATTTAAAGTCTTGGTAATGAAAGTGTATTAGACAAACCATCTGCCTGAAAACCAACCACTTTTCTACCGAGTTATTTTACAGATAACTGTGCAAAGGAGTGTGTGGAATCTTACAGCCAGAGTCTTGAGGTTTGAGCTCAAAGTGGTCTGAACTGCTGTGGAGGCATCAGCCAAGATGTGATCTTTCTTATTTTTTGACATGGCTGGGAAATGTTGCTCAAGCTCTCCTCATCTCAGTTATTGTTGACATGCTTTTTTTTTTTTTTTCTGGCCTCAACAAACAAAGCATTTGCTTCCATTCAGAAAACTCCACAATTGTATTTTCTTAGTTCTTCAGTTTAACTATGTTAGTTCTCTGCCTCTTTCCAAATGCACTCTATCACACACAGAACTGTTTCTCTTCAGTTGCAAGGCCATTCACACACTGATCTGGTCCCAGGTACCTTCTCTTTCACTCTGAAAGGATATCTCCTGTCCCCTGCCAGCTCGTACAACTGAATTCCATTACTGTACTTCCAAATAAAGACCCTCCTGCTCTATCCCGTGTCGGGCTCCTCTTGAACACCTGTAGAGGTTGGCATTGACAACTTATTTTCTGTAAAGCTCCTCCTCAGCCTACAGACACTGTGTAGAGATACTACAGATAGACAGTAGGCTTTTACTTAACCTTTTGGAGCAGAAATCCTCACGTGCATTTGCTCTTTCATTGTTCTATGCGATGTTTAATATAATACTGGATTGGATTATCCCTGAGGCCCCTAAACTCAGAGATAAGTATTCAGTGTGATACTATCCCCTGTGAATCAATGAATGTATGAATAAACCAATAAAAATATTTTCTTTGGCAAATTACAAGAGACAATCAGTTAAATCAGGCTTTTTTTTTGAAGTTACATTGTCAATGATTCCTTAAAATGCATCTTCTTTTCAGCTCAATTCCACGTAGCATAAGGCATCCTTCTTGCAATTCTTCTTTTGAGCATTTACTTTCAGACGTACCACTTAAATCAATTAGATTACTTGCATAAAGTTGTTATTTTAATTGAGTTTCTTTATTTATACTATGCAATAAAGATGAACTCAGAAGCTTCCTATAGCATGGTATTTTGTACGTAGCAGGCAGTCTAGGACCTGAGATGATTACAATCAATTTAGAGACAGATGTAGAGTGTGGGAAAGGGATAAATTACATCAACAATTTCAAGGCAGTGAATATGTTGGTTCTCTTTTTTTTTTTTTAATAGAAGAGGGCAACTAGAAAAATCAACACAAAGGAAATAACAAGGAAATAGAGGGGATAAGGAAGAAAAAGGAGGCGGTGAAGGCACAAAACTGGTATGAACAGACAGCAAGTTTGATAGAACAGCAAAATTAAACCTGCGATCAGACAGTCTGTCCATACACAAGTAAAATTCAATTAAATTTCATCCAACACCATGGATAGTCACAGTAATTACAGGATTTAAAAAAATGG
Source organism: Megaceryle torquata (assembly GCA_024611175.1). Taxonomy (NCBI): domain Eukaryota; kingdom Metazoa; phylum Chordata; class Aves; order Coraciiformes; family Cerylidae; genus Megaceryle; species Megaceryle torquata. The sequence goes on along the minus strand of JANIJG010002163.1, from coordinate 19,769 downwards.
TAAACAGAATGATAGTTTGTTGGTTTTGGTGGGTTTTTTTTTTTTTCAGCAGCAAATGTGTCATGTAAGGAGAATTACCACCCAAGAAGGCATGCATTTTTCTTTGATTAACCACAGGCTTTGAGTAGTGAGTGAAATGTGAGACCAAATCCCAAGTCACAACCCAGAGGAATTCTTTAAAATTACCTGTGGCTTGATAGGGCCCGATGAGACAAATAATAATCATAACAACCCATATTCTCAAGTTTATAACTCTTTGATATCTAGATCTGTAAAGAGTGACTTTGTTAGTCACGGTTTTAAAACCAGGCTGCTTAGCCAGTCTACAACTGCATTGTTAGCCCACTGTTGGATATGAGACACACAAGGCATCAAACAGCTATTGAAATGTGGCAACTGGGAATCACAGAGAGCCTTGGCATTTGAGAACTGCTGTTTGGAATTGCCAAGATGAGAGACTGAGCTGGACCTGACCAGGAGAAATGGGAAGTTGAGAAAGAGTACAGCTTTAAAGCAAGCATGGCAAGCAGGAAAAGGATAACAGGTGCCAAAGGCTATGAAAGACAAGACAGGTTCAGCAAAGCAAGAAAGAGAACTAGAAAATTAAAAAAAAAAAAAAAAAGTAAACATATGGAGAAGGCCAAATGAAATGACAATCATTCAAGTCCTTAGCAAGGCTTGATGAAATAAAAGGGAGCTGTTTGGGGCAGTGAATCTTGCAAGGAAATTAAGTAATATATCATCAAAAGCACACAGGTTATATCCCTCTGCAGAGCCTGAACTTACACAAGACTCATATAAACCGCTGCCAATTTGTTTATATGCTGGGCTATAAACTCATAACTTCAACGCAGTTGAAACCGTGGCCGCATACATAAAAACCTGGAAAAAAAAAAAAAAAAAAAGTGGACAGAGCACAAAGGTGGCAGCATTTACAGCCATCCCAGTTAGATTCGGCTGCACCTGTGTGCTATTTCCCAATTGAAGCAGGCTACCAGCACTGTATAAATGCAGCAGCCAGCTGTCAGGGTAATAAGCTGGTTCTGGTCACAAACCAACCCTTTTGGTAGGTTTACAATCTAAGCCAAAGCTTCCTGAAAAGTCAAAAGAAGCTCTCTTGCTGCATGTGGGGTAAGTTCCTGTGAAATAGTATAAATTAGGATAAAGACTATCTGATGAAAATTTTCTTTGCTTCAAACATTTTAGTTAAAGTTCAATATAAGAACTTTATGAAAAGTACATTATTATAAAGATGAGTATCTTTATCAGGTCATATATACAGCCTGTCCTGAAGACATATCAATTTGCACATGTACTGGTTAGGTACTCTTTGAACTGTCTTTACTAGACCTGACCTCATAGAACCTCATTGTTTCACAAGTTTTAGCCTAAAGAGCTGGTGTAGAGCTTGTCCAGAGAGTACCCTGTCAGCAGACTAAGTTGAGAGCAACATCTCCATAGATAAAGTTTTGAGCTATTGTAGCTTAGGCTGAAAGTGTGGCAGAGTATCAACAAATGAACACCCTTCAGATACAGCATCTGGCTGACAGCTCACACATTACACAATGCTCATGTATTCTTGAAATTATTCAGATTGGGCATTTATTTGTACATAGCTTTAATACTTTTCTGTTTGTAAGCAGTGAAAATGTGAGGGGTGACTTACCAAAGCAAATATCCACTATGTCTGAGTATTTTAAATCCAAAAATGGTAAGAAAATCGGTTGCAATCCCTGTAAAAAAACATATGATGCTGGCTTGCTGCACGTGTCCAAGCAGAAAGCTCAGCTTGGACCAGTTAGAGTGATGCTTGTGACAAATACAAGCACCAAAGCAAAAGTGGCTTGAAATTCTTGGCTGTAGTGATGAGCTGTTTTTCCTATAAGCTCCCAATATTAAGCACAATTTCCAAACCCCTCCCCTTATCGCCTGAAGCAATGGAATGTTTTTATTTAAGAAAAGGCAAATCAGGCCCTTACCCTGAACATACCATCTTGATTTTCTGTTCATCTTTAATGCTTTGCTTGTTATACTGCTACAAAGCTTGCAAAACAAATCTCCTATCTCCTTTTTCACCAAGTCCCTGCTTCAGAAAATGAATCCTATGAAGTGTTCTGAAAGCAGTTCACTGGAGGACAGCCTGAATCCTAGACCAGATTACTTAACAACAAAATATATCACTATACAATTTATTTTTATTCATGAGTTGCTATGTGCGGTCTTCCTGAATTATAATAGCAAGTAAAAATATGCAAGTTGAGCCAGAGGAGATATTTGACAGAGGGTGGAGCAAGGAATAATGTATGCATTTATTACATAACTTTTTGTAGTAATGATTGTTACTTTTTGCCTGCAAGCAAAGGGCTTAACTGTTTTGTTGGTGGGGTTGTTTTGTGTGGGGGGTTTGTTGTTTTTTTTTTTTTTTTAATGTGCAGTAAACTTTGGCTGTTTATCCTAATGCCAAACTCTGTCCCTTTGAGATGGGCAAGTGGGCTAGTAGGAATGGTATGCTTTACAATTTGTTTGAAGTATAGCTACAAGAAGCAGTTGTCTCCTGTACTTCTCACACACAACTTTGTCAAGAAGGTTGATATATCCTTGGGCAAAAGGAATTAAGGCCTAGGCACATGCTCATGGCTCTAGCTCCCAGTTATGTAATATCCAACTCAAGTTTCCATTAAAATCAACAAATTCTGGCCCTCTTGGTTGCAAAACCAGCAGAACTGGAAACATTAAGTAAACCTCTTGTACTGGAGTAACTGACTCAGTGTACATACCACACCTTCAGTTAAGTCAGCGCAACACTCCAAGCAAATACCGCGCTCAAGCCACAGGCTTGTTTTCATAACTCCACCGAGCGGGACGGGAGGGCCTGGGCTACCACTGCGCGGCTCTGGCCTGCCCGGTGCGGCGGGAAGGGCCGGTTCCCGCCGTCACCGAGAAACGGAAGAGAGTTAGGAGAGCGCTGACTCCATCACGCCCGGGCCCCCCACCCTCAGGGGCTGGGTTTCCTCCCTCTCACGCCCGATTTCCGTGACGCGCCTGGCGAGGTCGGTAACGTTCACCGCGGCGATGAGGCGGCCGCCGGATCGGGCCCTTCCCCGCCCATCACACAGAGACAACGCGCCGGACCCGCGAGCCCCGGGGGAGGAAGCTGTTTCCCGGGTGCCCCGCACCTTCCAGGCTGCCCTGGCGATAACAGCGCGACAGTCAGCCGCCCACCCTCCACCTTCCCCTAGCAGGCGGGGAGAGCCGCCCTCAGCACTGAGACGAGAGGCTCCCGCCTTCCCTCCCAGACCGGTCCCGCGGGCCGCCATTCGCCTCACACCGCCCGCCCCCCGCGGCAGAGCCAACCGGAAGCGGCGGCCAGCGTGAATGACAGGCGGCAGCGGCCAACGAGGAAACTCCTTGTTACTGTGTCGCTGAGGGTCCGGCGGTATAAAGGCGGCCACGCGTTAAGGCTCCGCGCCGGAGAGTACGTGTCTCAGGGGGAGGAGAAGGTGGCGGCGGGGCCGGTGTGGAGCAGCCGAGCGCCGCAGGGAGGGGTGTCAGCTCCAGCGCGTGGGGATTTTAATCCGATTCCGGCCGGCCCGGATTTTATTGGGAGCGGGTTTTAACGTAAGTATGAGCGGGATGGCGCCGGCGGAAAAGGGGGGAGGGGCGGGACTGGACCGGATCAGACTGGCCCGGCCCGGCGGGGGGAGGGGGGGGAGCCTCCTCGCTGACCCGCGGCCCGCGCTCGTCTTTCGTAGGCGCCTGTCGTCTCTCTCGCCTCTGCGGACGGGGCAGCATGTCCGAAGCAGAGCAGCAGTTGGCGGCCGCCGCCGGCGCCACCCAGAACGGGCACGAAGCGGCCGAGAGCACCGGAGAGCAGCAGGCCGAAACCGGTGGGGCTCCGGTGGCGGCGGGCGCAGCAGCGACGGCGGTGGCGGCGACGGCGGGAACGGCGGCGTCGGCAGGAGCCGGACCGGCGGCGGGAACAGCGGGGACGGCCACTAGCCAGAACGGAGCCGAAGGCGACCAGATCAACGCCAGCAAGAACGAGGAGGACGCGGGGTAAGCGCCGCGCCTCCCTCGGCTGGCTGAGGCGGGAGAAGGCCCCACCGCTGCTCCCCCCCCACCTTACCTCGGGCGCCATGTGCGGCGGCGGAGCGCGGCCTCTAGGCCCTGGCGCGGCCCTTCGGCGGGAGCGGAAGCGGGGCGGGCGGCTGGCGCGTCCCGCCGCCCTGGGCTCCGCTCCGCCTGGCGGGGGAGGGTGGCGGGCGGCCCCGCTGCGGAGGGATCGGGCGGGCGGTGAGACGGAGGCCCTGCAGCACCAGCGCTTCCTTTGTTCTGGAGCTGCCTTTTGTTGGCGCCATGTGGTGGCGGGGGGAGGGGCGGGGAGCGGGTTTGTTGCCGTCTCACGCTGTAAAATGGAAGGGGATTTACCTCGGCTGGCTTCGCATCCCGTCGTTGTCCTCATCTTTTTACTTTTTAATGAAAGGAGTGGATGGCAGGAGTTGCTTTCTGCCGGAGGGGGTGTGGGCTGCTTCAAACTTTCTGGGGATCGCACGACCGATCGCCAGCGGCGTCGGTATAAATGCGAAAATCTTTTATTAACGTATATAAAGAAAAATAATACTGGGTTTGGAAATTATTCGAGGCAGTGTGAGTATTTTTGGTGGGAGTAAAGGAATAACAGCATGACTGAGACGATATATGGTGTCTGTTTAAACTAGCGAGAGCGATTTTGGTGTAGTGGTTCGCAGCATTGTCAGAAAACGGTTTATCTTACGAGCGATTTCTGGAGGGGTCAGTGTAGCTTCGCTGTGTTTTGGTAGTAGCACCCTTGTGTACAAAAGAGGCATTTCTTTCCTAGCATAGTTAATCTGTTTATAAATATACACACTTGACTTGTAAATTACCTGAGTGGTTTTCAAGGGATTTTTTGTGATTCAGGCTCCCCTGCGTATTTAATGGGAGCTCCCTTTGTTACTGCTGGGCCCCGAAGCAGAGGTTGAACAGAGCTGAAGCCACAATAATGTAATAAATGGTGCATGTAAGGGAAGGAGTAAGACTTGTGCAAGTTTCTTGGTGGCTAGGGCCAGATATACCTTTGTAGTCGCTAGAAAGATTGAGAACCAGGCCTGTCATAGTATTCTGCCCTGGCAAGTGGGTGATACTCTTTCCCTTTCTTGCACAGGGGGTGACCCCAAATCCGTGTGAAATGAAACTTCTAAGAAAAGTGATTATTTAGAAGGATTGACCTACGTGGAAAATTTAGCAATGTGAGAAAACAAGAGCTGTCCAAGGCAAAATTCAGGGTCCTAAGAATGTTGTTAAGAGCTAAAACATGCTTTGATTTAGCTGCACCTAGAAAGAAAGACTACATGTTAAGTGTACAGTTGTCCAGTTTTTGTGGCCTCTGAAGGCAAATCCATATACTATGAATTTAATTTTAATTTCAAAGCCTCTTGTGTAATTTAAATCTGCCCAGGTATCATTCCAATTACAAAACAAAGGACTATAAATAACAAGGTCTAGTATCTACTGCTGTGGGAAGAGGTGAATTTAGCATGTGGCGATACCTGTGTGTACCACAGCCCCATCCCAACAGCACAGAGCAGCTAAATCTGCCTCCAGACAAATTTCTGTCATCCCCCAACCACTGCATTTCTTTAGATGATTCTTTAAGTGATGACAGGCTATACTATAGAAAACACTTGTCAGTCTGTACAGATTACAGCAGTTGTACTTGGTCAGGAAGCTGTTGGGATAAGAAGGAATCCATCAGTTACCTTTCTTTCAGCCGCTGCTGAAAGCTTAGTAAACTTTGTAAGGCCTTTTCTATAAGGGTCTATTGTAATGACTGCAAGAAGCACACAGAGTTGACTTGGACCCCTTGTATCATCCTGTGCTTGTCAGTTCAGAGTGCATAGCTTGATCAGAAAAAAAGAGTTTAGCCTACAAAGGATATGGTTTCATCCTGTTTAAGGGAAAAAAGTAAAAAAACCCTATAGCACATACAGGTTGTGTTGGTTTTTTTTTTTCCCCCAAGTTATCTTTTGAACATAAATACATGATACTTCTAGCAAATCAAAGTTACATGTAAACACTAAAACCCAAATTTATTTAAACATAGTGTAGTTTCTGAAGTCCTAGTGCCAAATCTAAGTTGTCTTTAAACAGAGTAATGACAACTTAAATTGCTTTAGTCTATAGTTAGATAAAAGGGCTCAAATGCTTTTAAAAGCTTAGTTTGTTACCTTGGAAACTCTGAAAATAGAAAATACAACCATGTTATTAATGTTTTCCTTTGAAGAAAGGCTTTTGAAAAGTGCCTTACTGGCTGATTTAAGTTTTGTTTGTTAGCTTCACTTCTGTATTACACTTCACTAGAACTTAGTCATTTGAGATGCTTCAGGGGATATTTTGTGTGGGGAAAGTGGACAGGGAAGTACTGCATTGGCATTTTATAAAAGTAAGGAGTAATAGTGAAGATACTCCTGTAGTACTGAATGTAGTTGTACCTTCATCAGTAACTAAGCAGGAAGAAGTGTACAGCATAGTAATTAAGGCAGGTCCAAAGTCCTGTCTGTTGTATGTGACTGTTCTTGGAGGTCATAGATACCATAGATAAATTTTGCAGATTGTTCTTAAAACTAATTTTTTTTTACAACCATTTGTCCAAATCCTAAAAGAGCTCAAGTATTTTGCTTTTGATGCCTTATTCTATCCTGAATGATTTCAAAGCAGTAAGAATGATACTAGGCTCTCCAGAAATGGAGATGGCAGTACTTGATAATCAATACTGCTTTGTTGCAAATAACAGAATAATGTTAAAAAAATGTAAGGTACTGGTGAGGAATATCATAGTCAATTTTTACTGTTTCTCATAACCTGTAATAAATTTCAGGGTGGATTGTGTCATTCCCTCAAAAAGGTGGGGGCAAACCCACCCTTGTGCACTCCTGTAATAATCTCTAGCTTTTGACAAGATGCAGAAGTGTTTAGCCTTCAACACTCTGTCCTGTTCCTGACAATGCTGCTGGGTTGTGTGTACCACTGTGAGCATCTTGTTGCATGTGCTTTTCTGTAGTACTTCCTGACTCTAAATAGCTCTGATCTCTTTAAAATTTCAGGAAGATGTTTGTTGGCGGCCTTAGTTGGGATACAAGCAAAAAAGACTTGAAAGATTACTTCACCAAATTTGGTGAGGTAACTGACTGTACAATAAAGATGGACCCTAACACAGGAAGATCCAGAGGCTTTGGATTTATTCTCTTCAAAGAACCTGGGAGTGTTGAAAAGGTGAATTTAAGCTTCATATTTCAGATTCTTAGCTTCTAAGGAAGACTTTTCAGCTTGAATTAATCATATCAAACTATCTTTCAGGTTCTGGAACAGAAAGAACACAGGCTAGATGGACGACTAATTGACCCCAAGAAGGCCATGGCAATGAAAAAGGATCCAGTGAAGAAAATATTTGTTGGTGGACTTAACCCAGAAGCCACAGAAGAGAAAATCAGGGAATACTTTGGAGAGTTTGGAGAGGTGTGTAATGTTATCTCAGTAAACACTGAAACATACAGTCTCCAGTTGCTGTTTAGTTTACTAATAATTTGCAAGTTGCAAATTAAATTAACTTCAGCTGTATTAAGCCTTCTGTAACTGACCCAGAGGTTTCCCATGTTGAGAGTAAGGAAGGCACATGCTGGCTGCACTAGATGCTTCCATTAGTCAGTTAGATACTCTCTTATTTCACTTAAACCATTTTATCTGATGGTAAAGAATTTTTAAGAGTTGTAAAATGGAAAGCTCTGTTCTGAAAGCAAATTTTAGTACAGAAAGAATATTGCAACTTTCGGTGTTGCATAATCTGCATAGATGGGGAAACCCTAAATGCCCTGCATGTAACTGTTCTGCTGAAACATGAGCCTGAAAATAGTGTTTCATATCTCCAGATCGAAGCAATTGAACTTCCAATGGATCCAAAGACCAACAAAAGGAGGGGTTTTGTGTTCATCACTTTCAAGGAAGAGGATCCAGTGAAGAAGGTTTTGGAGAAGAAATTCCATAACGTCAGTGGAAGCAAGGTAGAAGCTTTGACTTGTAGTTTTTTATACAAGTTACTAAGCATAATACCATTATGTCTATCATCTGAAAAGGAATTTTTAGACATCTGATCTCAAGGTACCAAAATTACAATAAGGACAGCTTGTGGTTTGCCACAGGGGTGATTTGACCGAAGTTCAGTCACAGCAGCTGCTGGGCTTCTTTGCCAATACTTAGGACTTGAATACCTGCTATGTTCTAGGGTTTTTTTTATGTGAAGGATCTAATAGCATTCAGGAAGTACATGGGGGAAAAACTGGCTTATTTATGTATCACTTTAGCAATATAAGCCATTTCAATAGATACATAAGTATTTTCCGCACAGAGCACTTGCATAAATTTAAGGCTCGCAGACACTAACTTTAAGCAGCTGAAACTGGCTCAGTCTGACAAGATGGCAACTTCTGGTGCATTCTCTCAGAAGCCCCTGCCTGCTACCAAAACACTGTCACATAAGCCCAATACAAGGACCTATACAAGGTGCTTATGGCACCTTGTACCTGGTTACGTGAACTACTGTAAAAGTGGTGTGAGCTGCTCTGAACAGTTGATGGCACACGTGAGAATGGCTCATGTGTGACACGAATGAGAAGAGGACTGGAGGCAAACAGTGTATGCTGGCTGGAGGTGTCCCTCTCCCCTTGCTCTATAGCCAGTGCTGCCCATACACCATCTTCAACCCCTATTAGATCTGGTTGTACCAGCTAGATACAGGGACTTAAGATTGATTGCACTTAGTTTAAGACTGGTCTTGACACACCACAGAATAAACTTTGTCAAACCTAATGCACTGGTAGTTGTCAAGATGCTGTATTTAGCATTAATATTTTCAGGAGACATGAATGCTTAAGTGCCAAGGGAGCTAAGAAATCATATCTGTACCCTGTAACTGCTTGTTTTTGCGTCATAACAATAACAAAAGGGCAGCTTACCTGAAAGCTCCTGTGGTGAAGAATCCCAAGCCAGGCTTGCCCAAGTGCTGCTATCACAGGGAGCTGTTCCTTTCACAGCAGCAGTAGGTTTCATCTCACTGTGTGGATCGAAGAACTAGGAAGCTGGATGACAGCTTGAACTGCAGCTTTTGGGAACCTGTCTTGGAAATGTCAATTCTAGTTGGTTTTACCTGTTCTTAGTATATAATAAGCAATGATTTCAGGTGTTGGTAGGTGTAGTGTACAGTCCAACACTGATGCTTGGTGTATAGATTGCACAAATGCTGCCAGGAAAACTGTTCTGGTGTGTTTCTCAGAGCCTTGCTCATTCAGTGCAGTTCAGGTGAAGTGGTCCAACAGTATCAGCTTTGTCCTGGAGGTGGCTCCTACAGGAGCAGAGGCTGTGCTGAGGTGGCCTCAGCACCTCTTCCATGGGGGAGTTGAGAGTAGAGAATAGGCAGGATTAAAATCCTGTGAAAGCGGTGGCCTGCTTTGTGTGGCCAAAAGTGACTAACCTTTCTCTTTGTGGGGGGAGGTGGTGGTAGGGAACTGGCAGTATAAAATCCTGTGAAAGCAGTGGCCTGCTTTGAATGGCTGACAGTGACTTACCTTTGCCTGGGTGGCACAATAAATCAGATGCTTCTGGATAGGCAATAGTCCTGCTCACGTGACAGGGAGCTCAGCGGGTCTACATCCTTTGCCTTTAGAGTAGCCTCTGGCCTTCCTAGGTGGTTAGGCTGGGTGCTGCTGCTATAAGACAGTTATACACATTCTTCTTTTTTTTGTTTTAATTTTCAGTGCGAGATTAAGGTAGCACAGCCAAAAGAAGTATACCAGCAGCAACAGTTCAGTAGTGGTGGAGGAAGAGGTAGCTATGGAGGAAGAGGCAGAGGTGGAAGAGGCGGCGGTAAGTACTACACGCACTTCTTTAGTATGGACACATTCTAAATAAGTTGTGTGTACTAAAATGGGATTTTGTGGATGGTTTTCCCTTCTATAGCTCAAAGTCAAAATTGGAATCAAGGTTATGGCAATTACTGGAACCAGGGTTATGGGAATCAAGGATACGGCTATCAGCAAGGTTATGGTGGCTATGGAGGCTATGATTATTCAGGATATGGGTATTATGGATATGGACCAGGCTATGATTACAGTAAGTAAAGAGAACTGTATTGGGTATAAGCAAGCGTAACTAATTAGCAGTTTAATGCATTTGTTTTCTTGTTCATAGGTCAAGGCAGTGCAAATTATGGGAAGACACCAAGACGTGGTGGTCATCAGAATAACTACAAGCCATATTGATCAAACTTATTCAGGTATGCAGTGGCATGGTCTCTTTTGGAAAATGACTGCATAGGTTTTGTATACAATGCTGTAGATGGATATTTCAGTTCTGTACCAAATTTAACTTTACAATAAATTTCTATGGCCTGTTAAATGTGCATCTTACTTGGAAGAGCTCCCTGGAAATGTTTTACATGTTTAATACTTACAGATAACTAGTTGTCTAGACAGTGTGGTGTGTAAATTTCAGCCTTGCTGAAATATATTAATTAATGATTTTATTAATAGGTTAAACTGAAACTGATTTTGAGGGTCTGCTTAAAAAGCTGCAGCTCTGCATCTAGGGACTGCCTCTTGGAGTTAACTATGGACTCTGCATTACTCCAGTTGTACAGAATGAGATGCATCTTAGGGAACCAGTGTCACTTTCCACCTTTTTATTTTGTATTGTTTTTGTGTCATACATTTCCTGTAATGGAAGTGTTAATTTTACTGTACTTTTTGGTACCTTTTTGGAATCTAATGTATTGTAAGGTATTTTACATGTGTTCTGATTCACCATGACATGGATATTGAAGTTATCCTAGCTTTTGAAATAAAAAAGGCGTAATCTAGTGTCTTGTGCCATTCTTCAGCTTACATGTTAGTAAAATGCCAGTGTACTGTTCTCAGAACTTAGTTCATGGCAGTATCCTGATAGATGAAGAGTTGTGCTTAAATGTTTTTTAATCTTAAAGCTAGAAGGCTGTATTGGTAGTTGTGCTCACTTTTGCAGTTAAGTGGCAGCTAAAAACTGCAGTCACTTCTGCCTGGAAGTTATGGAACAGAACTTGTGTGGAAAGCCCCAGCTGTTTTGGAGGCTGTGGGTGGTTCTAGACAAGCCCAGAGGCTCAGCGTAATTGTGTCAGTGTCTGCATTGTAGGGCTCTGCTAGGAGGAGGCAGAGGCACAGTTCTGAGGTAGGGCTTGGGAGTCTAGACAGCATGGCAGGAGGCGGCTGAGAGGTGTGCAAGAAGCTAGCTGCACTTCTTCACGATTCACTGTCTTGAGTCTGAGACTTTCTACAAGTTCATAACAGTATGTAACCTGCCTTGAAAGACAGGTTAGCCATGAAATTACCAATGCAAAGTATGAAGTTTTGCAGCCTTTTTTCTTGTATCAAAAAAGGCTAAAAAAGCTTTTCTAAAGTTGTGGCTGGAAAAACAACACACCAACATCTCTCTAGAGATGAGTGGACAGCTAGAAATACTGTCTCCTTTTTTTTGTCTAGTTTACTACTATTTTAAGGCAATAACTATCATGTGATTTGCCTGTCTTGCTGCAGAATAGTCCCAATCTCAGATTTGTAAGTAGCAAGTGCACGAAGTAAACTTCTGGTCTTTGTTGCAGTAATCAATACATCTTTTTACTTATCTTTTAAAGCTAAAATCTGACAGCTTTTTTTCTCGTAATAAATTCTGTTTGAACAACCAGAAGTGGAATCAAACCAAGTAAGACTAAACATAAACCAGATATTACTAGTGACCTTTTCACTTTTTTTAACAAGGGATGCAGCTATTCCTGCATGGACTATAATATGCTGCTCCCTGCTGGCTGTCCCTGAAAAGAAAAACTTGCTGTAAAGGTGCAGGTCTGTAAGACTTTTCTGGAGTTATGTGGAAATTGAGTATAAAAGAGACAAATCGGATTTTAAATCTGATAGTTGACAACTTTACAGCTGGAGTATTTAACCCAATTCCCAATTTACTTGCAAATAAAAAAAAAAAAGGCAGACAACTGAAAAGAGTACAGTATTTAAAAGTATTACTGTCTCAAGAATTGACATGCTTTCCTCTACTACATACTTTTACTTGTTCTCTTGTGAAATAAGGAGTAGCAGAGTATTTTGCTAGCAAACAGTACTCCTTCCAGCAGGGAATTTGCTTAGTATGAGGACTATACTTCTGGCTAGTGTGTTAGCAAGAGTTTGTCAGCTGGCTGTTACTTTGTGTTTTGGAAGTAGGTTCTCAGGTAATGAATGCTTCCTTGACAGGTGATGTGGCCTTAAGCAGGAGTTGAGGATACTGGTACTTAAATGCAGATCTGACTTCCCTTTTCTTTGCATGAAAAGTTTGTGATACAAAGAGCATGTAATTGCCTGGTGACAGCAAGGGTTTGTACACAAGGTTGTTGCTTATGGCTGTAATGTACTCTTTGGTTATTTCTCGGACAGAGTATTTTGTAAGAACTGGTTTGGGAGCTATGGCCCTCAGCTGTCTGTCATGCATTTGATGTTATGAATTTGAGACTGAAGTTTTTGACTTAATCTGGTCACTGAGACCATTTGTTGAATATAGTGTTAGTAGGGACCTTGTTATGAAACTGGCTACTGCAACTGGTCAGAGGTGTCTGGAAAGGACCGGGTGTATTGACAGCTAGAATGGCATCAGTAGTAACAGATTTTAAAAAGTAAAGAGAAACCACTGGCTCATCTTAAGGTCATAACCTGAAAGAACATAAACTTAGTGTCGTTTGTAGTAGCTATTAGAAGTGCATCCCTTTATAATATGTTTTAGATAATTCTGTTTTAAATAAGTCACTTCCACACTTCTGACAGAGTTGAACCAAGCTCTTCTAAAATTTATTTCTCCTAAAGCTTTTACTAATAACATAACTAATAATAGCAAAATCAAAGGTAACTTATCTGGTTAAGACATGCTAGGATGAAGATTAAATGTGCATTATTATAGTAGCATAATGTTTCTTAGTAGTAGATCTTGAACACTTTGAAACCTAGGGGAAGAAAATAATGTTACTTTTTTTGGTAAAAGCATCATTAAAAGGAGTCTCTTTCATTGCCCCACTTTTGCTTACATTATATGTAAGTGTCATACTCCTACTCTACTTAGGGGCTTTTTGCATTCTTGGTTTCCTGTAGAAAATAAAGGCATTTATCTTGCTTAGAGTGTAGACAAGCACATAAGTTGTTAGGCATCTAAATTATAAACTGGCACTGTTGAGTAATATTTCTGTTCTCAAGAATAAGTAGTACAAACAGCTGTATGTCTTTCCATTAACTTGCTAAATAAAATATTAACACATTCTTCTTGTGCTTGCTATACTAATATTGCATTGAACTATGAAATCACGTTTCTCCTTAGCTCAGGGCTAGAATCACTGTGAATCTAAGTATGGTGGCAGAGGCCATTAGTGATGACATTGATTACATTAGGTTACATTCCTGTCCAGGTACCTAGAATTTTACTGGGCACTTGGTTAAAAAACACTTGGCTGTCTTCTAGTCAGAGCAGGTTTGAAGTAGTAGAGTGTACCAAAGGGTGCTGTTACCTCAGCATTAGCTGTAGGCGTACACCATGCTTCTGAGTGTGTGGCAAAATGAGCTGCAGGTAGATGTTCTCTCTAACCAAGCTATAGAGGGGACCTCAGCAGAGACTAAGATTTACAAGGCTTTGAAGACTAAACAGGATTCACTCTTACTGCTGCCCTAAACTACTGAACATAGGGGGTTAAAGTGATGCTTAAGCATAACAGCCATGAAGCTGAAATGATCCTACAAAGTAGTCAAAATTGTACAAGAGAACAGAATGAAATAGTACTTAAGTCAGATGTTAACTAAAACAGAAGCTATAGTAATAAAAGTACTCTATAAAGCTTAACATAAGTAAAGCTCTTAGCATAAATAACAGCTCTTCATAAAGCTGTTAGCATAAGTGGAGATTCCCCAGTTGTGGCATGCAGAAAGTGTGCCTGCCCTTAGAGGCAATGAAGGGGACGTGCTGAGTAGTTCTGCAGCTGGAAGAGCTTCTGTCTAGAGCTCTAAGGCCATGATCAGCCAGCATAAAAGCTATGTTTGTGTCAGATGATTGTGGCATTTGCATGCCAAGGGGGTTAAAATTGGTCACTCAAAGCTTCCCAGACAAGCATAGTGTGAGTTGGTGGTAGGCATATGTAAAGTAAGTGTTACTACAAGTGTCGGACACTGATAGAAAGTAGCTGTGAATGCCAGATGTACACAAGTCTGGTCCACTCTTCTAGACTGACAGAAACTCCTGCAAACTAACTTCAAGTAAAAGCATATCTGATGAAGGTCAGCCTACTGCCACTGACAATGCCTGTGAAGATACATTCAGGACCCTTGGCTCTTAAATAGTAAAGTGTGAATATAGTTAAATACCTGCTCAGGTAGAAGTAGTGATCATTTTCTGTTGGTTCACACATTCTTTCTCCATATCTGGAGAGAGAAAGAATAAGCAACAATTTAGAAAACTCATGACTTTGAGAAACTTTTGCACTAACTTGGTTGCTGCTGAGAGTGCTGAAGTTTGAATAAAGAGCTAAGTGGTAAAAGGATGCAGATTACAGTTTTCAAGACCAAAATTTGGACAACTTACAGTAGTTGCTTTTGTTCAGTTATGTAAACGCTTAAACCTCTGCCACAGCAAAGCTATTTTACAGACATATGCATCTGGTAAATAAACAGTTTTGTTAGAGAACTTAATTTAGAAGTAAAGGCTAAATTTGTTGTGTTGACTGATTTTTCTTATGTGCTCAGCATCTATGATCTTGGCTCTATTATAGCACTTCTGGAAAGCAAGCTCAGCATTGACTTCAAGGCAGTCCCAAGAGCAAGTTTTTGATCTGTATTACCTGTTAGTAACTTGTCAATTGTGTCCACCACAAATTTTGCATCCTCCATACTGAAGCACATTGGGGGCTTGAATTTAAGTACATTTCTTCCTGGCCCATCTGTACTCAGTAGAATATATTCTTCCTTCAGTCTGGGAAGAGCAGCAACAAATAATTATGTATGTAGTTAAGAAAAAAAAAGCAACTTAGAAGCATCAGTGCCTTCCTCCACTCCCAGGCTGCTTTTTCCTGCCACTTGGCTATATTTTAACAAAGGCTGAGTGGCTGGTGAGGTTACTTTGTAGTTGTGCGCTTCCCCTACACACCGAGGAACTATATGATTGTCCTCTGTACCTCCTTATTAGGTACTCTGCTTCTGCTGTGGCTGGGGTCCTTTCTGCTTGATCCCTGATTAAGTCCACTCCAATGAATAAGCCACATCCCCTTCAAAATAAATAAAAACAGTTAATATGTCAGAGGAAGGAACTTTAAGTGAAATAAAAAAAACCCAAACCCAACAACCACCACACAAAAATACCCCAAACATACACAAAAGCAAACAAAAAAACCCTCACCCACAAAACAGAAATTTTCATGAGACCAAATCTTTCCTGTATGAAAATTACCTGATGTTTGGATAATGATAGAAAAGGTATTGCTGTTCTGAGGAAAGGTAGTAAACAAGAGTATAGACTTTCATCTCAGTATGACAGCACAGGACATGGTGTTAAGAATGAGTTCAAACAGGAAAGTGAATTATTTTAGTAACAATAAATAATAAAGCTGTACAGGCCTAGAGTGGCAAAGTATCAGACTTTTGATAAGTTCAAATTTGTTTCGACTGAATGTACAGCAGGCTCTTGACTTTCACTGGAAACATAGATTTAATGAATTTCTTAAAACCTGAGGAGTTAAAATGCAAGGAACTGGACTGAACCAACCAAAAAGCAGCCAAAAATGTAAATAAGGTACCAATACCTGACATCACCAATGATGGGATGCTTGATTTTCTGCTCCTTGAGTAGCTTCATTAAGAAATTGCCTACTTCTGTGGCAGAAGCCTGAAGGTGTTCCTTCTCAATCACATCTAACACAGCTAATCCAATTGCACATGAAACAGGGTTTCCTCCAAACTGAGCTCAGGAAAGGAACATGCAGAGCCATGGAAAGGGAGGAAAGAAGCAATTATGTCACTGAAGGTGTAGCCTCAGTGATATAATGAGCATACTGCCATTTTTATCAGATTGAGCCAGTAACTATATACTTACTGTATTAAAATACTCTACTCCTGTGGCTGCAAATGCTTCTGCAATTTCCTTTGTTGTCGCTACGCAGGCAATAGGGTGCCCATTTCCTATTGGTTTCCCCATAGTGACAATATCAGGTATAAAATCTTCTCCCTGGAGCTGGAATGCCCAAAAGTGCTTCCCAACCCTACCAAAGCCAACTTGAATTTCATCGGCAATAAACACACCTCCTGCCTTGTGCACATGCCTGGAATATAACAAGATTTCATTGTCATTTAGAGTAAACGAAACATAAAATATTACAAATATTAAACATGCAGAAAGCATTACTTTGCAAGCTTCTAGAAAACAAATTTGTACTTGGCCTTTATTCTGTATCATGTTTAAAAGTAGGTTTTTGCTGTGCAAAGTTTACATTCTACCATGAGGCCCCAGGCCATTCCTGCCTATCAAGCTATATGCTGCAGCAGGCAGAGAAAGTCTCTTACATTTACCAAGTATGTGAAATTAAGAAAGTTAAGGTAATGAATGACCACTTACTCTGCAACCTTCTGAAAATAGCCTGCTGGGGGAATGATTTGACCACCCACACTTGGCAGAGATTCAACAAAATATGCAGCAATCTGAAACATACATAGCATGTAATGTTTGAGCTGAATACAGAAAATTGTGGAAACTGTTAATTAGCATGCGCTTTGTCATCAGATGGTTCTTGCATTATTATTTCTTTGTTTGACAAGTCCATACCTCTTAGCTCAGTAATCCTGAATGACACTGATAGTCAGCCATGCCCACTTCTAAAGCAAGATAAATGGTTAAGGAAATTGCTACTTACCTTTCTGCCTTTCTTATGTGCTTGCTCAATAATATTTTTCACTTCGTTAGCATACGCTGTTACTGAATCGTCATGATCTTCTCTATAAAGGCCTCTGTATGTGTCTGGAACAGGAGCCTATGCAAAGGGAAGAGTATCCTATATTCAGTATATAATAAAAAATATTTAATGAAATTGATAAGTAGTTGATAGTTACAGGCTAAAGTACATACCACATGGACCCATTCCTTTTGTCCGTCTAGATTTCTGAATTTATAGGGGCTTATGTCAATCAAGGATGTCAGATGTCCATGGTAAGCACTTAAAAAAAACAATTTGCAGAACTAAACAGTGATTTCCTCATTATAAAGTGTTCTTCAGGATTAGTGTTACTAGCTCCTAAAGAGTAGCTAGGCTCTGTCACCTGGTGGCAATAGTCACTTAAGCTGAGAACAGCTCTGCTATTTCTATCAATAAGCTTAGTACTATTTGGACTTTTTTTTGTGTATCTGAATGAGAGGGATGCAGAGGAACAGTCTCCTTGTCACTGGTTTTCCTGGACCAGGTACTAGAATCACAGCAGTGCAGGTCATGAGCAGCATTACAAGATTGCTAAACAACTGCAAGGGACTTGTCTGGCCTACTTCTGAGTATCTTCCCACAATGGAGTTTCCAGTCTCTCTGGGCATTGTGTTCTAATAATTGACTCTTTTACCATATAGAATAAATATGGAGCAGGGTTTTCCCTATGTCTTATCAGAATTCCTCAGGTTTCAACTCAAGTCTGCTCTTTTTTTTTTTTTCCCCTGTCACCACACATCTTCAGGCCCAGCTCCATCTTTTCTGTTCTTTGCCATTAAGATGGTTGTAGTTGCACTAAGGTCTCCCTCTAGGCATCTCTTAGAGCTGAACACATCCAGTTTTCTTAACCTCTCAAGCCTGTGGCTTGCTACACATCATGGCAGGCCACTACTAGCTTTCTTTCAGTATGTCAACATCTGTCATGTACTGGAGAGCTTAACCTGGACACAGTTCTCTGGGCTGATGTCCTGAATACTGGACAGACATAAAAATTACTTCCCTCGGCTTATCTAGTTAGAGTCTTTACTAAGGTTTTCAGAAACTGAGCCTTGTACCCCATAATAGATAAAATTTCTAATATACTTACTGGTCTAACACGATAACATCCTCATGTTTTGTATACTGGCGTGCCAGTCTGAGGGCAAGATCATTTGCTTCAGATCTACAATAGGAAAAATGTTACATGCGTTATATTGTGGATGGATGAGTTTTGACTATCTAACCTCCCTCACAATGCACAGAATTCAGTGCATGTTGCTTACAGATCCCTTAGTAATCAGCAATCATTAGGTAGGACTGTTCACCAGAACAGAATCCATCTTAAAAAGCTGGATTACAGAAACTACTTTGGAAACAGCTCTTTTCTTCCCTTTATTTATTTATTTTTAAAATCACTGTAGATTGTTTGGGAATATACCCCCCCCCAGCAGAAATATGCATTGCCAGACTGAATTTTGATTATAGATATAATTCCTAATTTATAAGACAAGTCACACCAGAAACTAACACAGTAAATACAGTTAATGTTTTGTAGTCAAATGCATTATAAATAGAATAAAATCCATCTTAAATAAAGCACTAGTTGAGTTTCCCGAGAGAGCTTGCTAAACATGAACTTCAGAGTCACTGAGGTTCTAAAAAGAATCACAGTTTCTTCAAAAACCCCCAAACTGTGATTTTTCTCAGTATCTAGTCACCCCCACCAGATATACAATTGGCTGTTGATAAGAAAGTATTAAACTTGGCTGTGTATACCTAGTGAAAACACAGGATCAATTTTAATATAATTGACTCACCCAGAATTCAAAAAATAAAAGCGGGATAACTTCTCGGGTAGTGTTCTTGAAAGTCTCTCTGCATAATCAACCAAGTTGTCATGAAGGTAACGAGAATTTGTATTTAACAACTGATTCTGTTCATGTGCTGCTTTTACTATATCAGGGTGACAATGTCCAACTGCAAGAGAGTGTGAAGAGTGGTTTGAGAGTTCTTCCATATTATCCAGAGCGCACATGCTAACTTAACACTTCCATTTCTCTAATAGGACACAGTATTATCACTGATGAGTATATTTCATCAGTGGGGCATTAACAACATTGTCAACAGATGATGTCAATAACCATGTAAGCTTTCTCTAAAACCAGGTTGGTTTTTCCCCCTCAAAAAGTTTGAAGTTGCCTGTTAGTATACTTTAAAAGTCTGAAGTTAATACTGGAGGTTGATATGCTAAAACAAATACTGTCTAATTTCATATTTGGATTTAGACATTTACATAATTTAGGAGTTCAGGAATGTGCAGGTAAGCTGGCTACCAAATAATTACTAGCCCTGAAAGGGTGTTAGTGACAGTTCTGACCAGTTAAAGACTGCAAATACTGTAAGAAAGCAACAGCTGCTTCGTAATACACAGTTAAGGCACCACAGCGAGCAGCAGTGCTGTGGCTGTAGCTTAGCAGTAACTTCCACAAAGGCACCAAAACGTCAACCTGTTTGTTAGTTTTTAGTTAGGTGCTTCATTTGAGCTTTCATGGGGGAAAAAAAACAACCCCAAACACCCCCCCCCAAAAAAAACAAAACAAAAAAACAAAAAAAAACAAGTTATAAAAAAAATCTAAAAAAACACCAAACACAACAAAAAAAAAAAAAAAAAAAAAAAAACCAAAAAAAAAAAAAAAAAAAAAACCAAAACAAC
>JANIJG010002162.1:0-31483 GCA_024611175.1 Megaceryle torquata | reverse complement strand
CTTTCCACCCCTCCCCTTTCCACCCCTCGACTCCCCTTTCCTCCCCTCCCCTTCCCTTTCCACCCCTCCCTTCTCCTTTCCTCTCTTTTCCTCTCCTTTCCCCTCTCCTTCTTCCTTTCCCATTTTTAGTGATGCTTCCTGATTTTTATGCATCAAGTAGTACTGGAAAGCATGTACTACTGTAGAGTCCATCTAATGAAGTGTATTCAGTCTACTGATCATACAGGCAACCTAAGTGGGATGGAAATCAAAAGCATGATTCATAGTCACTGCCCTTCCACATCCTGAGTCAGAAAGAGAACGTGGAGGGGTTGGTAAGGTACCCAGCTGGACTTTTGACATCAAATAAAGATCAATAATTAAGTTTGCCTTCACAATATAAAAAAGCATGAGTATTTTTTTTGTTACTTCAATTGTATTTGAAGCCCCAGAATTTTGATCTTATTACATAACCACCTACCCTTCTGTTTGTTTGGGGTGGGTTTTGTTTGGTTTTTTTGGGTTTTTGGTTTTTTTTTGCTATTTTACAGAAGCTTAATTCTGAAACTTAAGAACCAGCTAAGATTTCAACTGTTACTTTGCTAAGCTGTCTAAGGCAATTTCAGCCACTTACATCTATGCACACACACACTCCCACCTTGAAAGGAGTAAGCCTACCGGGTTCAGAAAAATGCCTGACTGCTGTCTCCTTATTTTCACACGCAGGTTTTATATAACATCTTCATCGCCTTCACCCAGATGCACAGGTATGAAGAAATTGAATCCATCGATGTCTTGGCTGGCTTCGCTCGTTTCTTTGTGGTGGGGTTAGGTGGTGTGGTGTTCGGCATCATCTTTGGATTTGTTTCGGCGCTCATGACTCGATTCACCCGCAACATTTCAGCTATTGAACCCCTGATGGTCTTCATGTTCAGCTACCTGTCATACTTGTCTGCTGAAACCCTTTACATCTCAGGCATTTTGGCGTGAGTATCCCTTAAGGCTTTTGGATTCCCTCTCAAGGGAAGTGGTATTGTTTTGAGGAGGTGTTTGCTCCAGGGTGGTACAATCCAGGCATTTTCAGTCTCTGGCCTAGACACCTAGAGTAGATGGCCTCTAAGGGATCTGGAAAATGCAGTGGTAACTAGGAAAAGCAAACCAGAGTCAGCATAGGCATAGATGTACTACTGAGGAGTGCATATCTGCTCTGAATTTTATTAAGATTCTTGCCTGATGGAAAAAATACTGCAAGCTGTTGGTAAAATTACTAGTGCTGCCACTATCTGGCTGCTACCTCTGATAAGACCAGCAGAATGAGAGAATGAATTGATAACAGATCAGTGTATCTGTATTTATTTCTAAGCAGCATCACCATCAGACTATGAGAGAGGTAATGAGTTTGGAAAACATAATAAAGAACATCTGAGTTTGTTCTTTTGTATGCAGCTGTGACCATCAGCTCTAACGCAGGTTACTGGGATTACATTACATTTGAACCGCATCACTGGAGGTGAAACTGGGCAAAAACCAGACAACCAAGAGCTTCAAGCACATACGCATACCTCTACTCTCAAATATGGATATTGATGATCATACTTCAGTGTGATCAAGATAGCTTGATGTTTCTGTAATGCTGGGGGCTGCTTCCTTCAAGTCCTGTGCCTGCTGCAGAAAGAAGGCTGGCAGGTCTATTGACTGCAGTAAATGAAGAGAGGGTAAGTGCTGTGGGGAGGAAAGAGGATGGCAAGAAGAAAGGAATCAGAAAAGAGAAGAAAGAATAGGGGTGAAAGTGAGAGACTTTACAAGAAAACTGCTGGTAGGTGAACTTCAAAGATAGCACACCAAACACCCCCTCAGTGGGGTGAAGTGTAATGATGGTAGGAAATGCTCCAGCTAGTGCTGCGGGCTGCTGCAGGATCAGGTCCCAGATAGTGGGTGGCAGCAGCCTTGCATGGCCCGTGTTGGCTCTGAGCTTGCATGCCTGGTCTTGCAAGCCCTGGTGCTCCAGAAAAGAGTTCCCTTTATTGAGGAGAAACCAGTTTAAGCTTAGTAAGTAAAAGCATGTAGCTGTTGATGTCCAGACAGGTGCATTTACTCACCTCCACTTGTCAAACCCTGATTTCATAAAAGCACAGAATGACAGGATATTTTGGGTTGGAAGGCACCTTGGAAGGCCATCTAGTCCCACCCCCCTGCAATGAGCAGGGACATCTTCAACTAGATCATGTTGCTTAGAGCTCAGTCCAGACTGACCTTGAATGGTTCCAGGGATGAAGCATCTACCACCTCTCTGGACAATCTGTTCCAGTGTTTCACCACTCTCATTGTAAAAAATGTCCTCCTCATATCTACTTTAAATATACCTGCTTTTGATTTACAACCATTACCCCTTGTCCTTCAGCAACCGGCCCTACTAAAAGGTCTCTGCCCATCTTTCTTACAAGCCCCTTTTAAGCTGCAAGAGGTCTCCCCAGAGCCTTCTCTTCTCCAGGCTGAACAATCACAGTTTATTCAGCTTCAGAGCAGAACGGGGTTTGTGAAAACAATCTTTGCAGGATGGTACTGGGAAGAAATAATTGACTATTTCACTATATTAATTAAGTAGTTAGATAGGAGATACGCTTTTCTGAGCAATCAGGGAAAGCAGATGAGTCTTGTGTTATGTTTTTCATGTCCAATACATTTGTGCTTATTGAGGCGACTGGTGACTGGAGCTGAACAGGGTTAGTCTCACTATGTAGTGAGCACGAATACCATATGGACCTTTTCCTACCTGCACTGGAAGACTGCTTCCCCTGCCTACTCTTTACACCAGACTCCATTGCCCTTGAATACTTTTGCTTCTTATTTTCATTGAAGTGCTGAAACTATTAGTAATAAAAGAATGTTAATATAATTGGGATTTATTATTCTTACTGCTTCATTGAGAAAATTATTGCTTGTTTTAGGGATGGGACCTTATTGTCACCTTTCTGAATTATTGAGGAATTCATTCATTTTTCACTTGAATCATGGAAGTCTATTATGCATGTGTTTCTGAAAGTCAACAGTATTAAACATTAATGCCTAATGGCCTTGTCTTAGCGTGTCCTTGGACCTGCTAAATGCCTCAGCCCCACCAGAATACCCTTGAGATTTCTTCAGTGGAAATTAAATGAGCAGAAATGAGATAAAGGGCTATTTAATGAACAGTCAGCGTTCTCTAGATTCACAAGTTTGGAAAAATATCATCATAAGAAGCCCCCAAAGATTAAAATAGTATCAGTAGAAACTAGATAGATGATGGAATATGTTACTAGCATAGCATTCAATCTATTACCTATGACTATGGAAAATGAAGGGAGGAAGAGGAAACCCCCTTCAGTAGAGCTGCTCAAAGACTCCTGCTCTGTGTGATTGTTACCAGTGTCTGTTCTGGGTGCTTCTAACGCCTCTGAAGCACTCTGAACAGTGAAGAGGGGGAAAACGTCCCTTTGCTTGCTTAGGCACATGCCTGGGTAACTAGAAAGAGGTGAAAGCACACCTCTGTAGCATAACTGAATTTCCCCCTGCCACACAGCAATGGGCTGCTGTGGGTGGAGAGTCCCTAAATGTACCTTGGCCCTGCTCATCTGCCAGCCGGTTGGCGGGGAGCCACCGGGAGCTTTGGCCTGGGCATAGGGCTATCACCATGTTCTCCCACCACCACCTCAAAGGAGATGACTAAGAGAGAGGCAGGTTATGTCCCTCTAAGTGGTCCATCCATAGGCTGGTACAAAACAGCCTTGCCCTTTGTTTGAGACTCAAATATTTGGTTCTCAGTGGCTGTGTG
This sequence comes from Megaceryle torquata, assembly GCA_024611175.1. NCBI lineage: Eukaryota > Metazoa > Chordata > Aves > Coraciiformes > Cerylidae > Megaceryle > Megaceryle torquata. The sequence goes on along the minus strand of JANIJG010002162.1, from coordinate 27,693 downwards.
TTAGGCACTCAGGATAAAATGGACTTTGAACTGGAGCGTGATATCCTCACCTTCTCATCAAGAAGGCTGACTGGTTTGCTTCCTTTTTCCTGTATGCAAAATGGATTTGTAAAGCTGAATGAAGATGCTCTTGTATCTAAGGGATAAAGCCAATGTTACCAAAGAAATAAAATGCTTCCTGACATTAGGAAGGTCAGAGGCTGGTGATGTTGAGTGCAGGTGATGGAGGCTGAGGTTGTTCTTAAATGAAAACAGGTTGTGGCTGATCTCTGATGTTTTGCCTGATGCAGGATGACAGCATGTGCAGTGACAATGAAAAAATATGTGGAGGAGAATGTTTCCCAGAATTCCTATACCACAATAAAGTATTTCATGAAGATGCTGAGCAGCATCAGCGAGACCTTGATTTTCGTGTTCATGGGAGTGTCCACAGTAGGGAAAAACCACGAGTGGAACTGGGCCTTCATTTGCTTCACACTGCTCTTCTGCCTCATCTGGCAGACACTGAGTAAGTCATCTTTTTCAGGTAACCTTCTCTGCGGCTCTGTGAAAAACCCTTTGGTGCAAAGGGATGTTAGAACAGTCTGTACAGACAGGTATAACCGGTCTAATAATGATTTACTAGGCTTATGTTACTGATGAGTTCATTTCACAAATCTACACATGGAGAAAAAGAGGAAAAAAGGCCCAAACAAATCTGAATGACAGTCCCCAAGCACAGGCTTTATGATTAGGTGAGAATGGAATACTTTAAGCAAAATTAAAATATGACCATGATTATGCCTATATAGAAGCTTATAACTTAGATAACTATATGCCCTTAGGTAAGTGGGCATCTACCTTGGCTAACTTAACAGGTTGGTTCCCCCATGCCTCATTTATAATCAAAGGAGGCCCCTCTGGAGCATCCTCTGGAGCAGAAAACTACATTGGGCACCTGCCATCACTTCCTCCAACCTCCAGCCCTTGACTGTATTTCCTTTACATAGAAAGACCAGGCTTGAGCTCTGGGCATTAGCCCTGCATCATCTGCTGTGTCACTGAGGAGGAACAAGACCTGTCGGGTGATTCATCAGGGCCAGCTGTGCCCTGAAGTGGAAGGCAAAAAGGGATTGAGAGGAAAAGCAAGTGATAGTTGCTGGAGACTGGCTGATGAATCAAATGGAGAATACACTTTGTCTTCTCTACCACTCACAAAGGGAGAAATGCCTGAAGATGTGAAAACTGAGGGCAGCATTAACTGTAGTGACCACAACACTGTGGATGCTAAGATCCTGAGAGGGGTAAGCAAGCTGACAATCAGCAGCATTACAACTCTGGACTTACAACACTCAGATTCTGGCCAGTTAAAGGGAAGGGAATTGGCTGGACCACTGGGCTCAAAAAAACTGGCCTGGCTGGTGTCTAATGGCATCGCTCAGGTCTCAGTACAGGGACCAATACTGTTTTAATGTCTTCATTAATCAGCTGAAGGATGGAATGGAGGAAACTCTGAGCAAGTTGGTGGCTGACACCAAACTCCAGGGAGCAGTCAATATTCTGAATGGCTTCCATTCAAAGTGACCTGGACAGACCAGATGGAGAAATGGGCTGATGGAAAGTTTATGAATCATAGAATTGCCTAGGTTGAAAAAGACCTTTAAGATCATTGAGTCCAACCATTAATGCTACTCTACCAAGTCCGCCACTAAGCACATGCAAGGACTTACATGTGGGTTGGAATAACTATGTCCACCAGTATAGGCTTGGAGTCTAGTAAGCAACTCTGCAGAAAAGGATTTGGCCTGGTAGACAATAGGTTGAACACAAGGCAGAATTATATCCTTGTGACAATGAAGGCCAATTGTGTCCTGGGCTACAAGTGTGTAGCCAGCAGGTCCAGTGAGGGATTTGTTCCTTTCTCTTCAGCACTAGTGGAAGTGCATGCTGTCTCCTGAGTGCTCTCTCCAGTCCTGGGCTTGCCAGTATAGGAAAGACATGGAGATTCTGGATCAAGTACAGTAGAAAGCACCAACCTGGCCAGAGGTTGGAGCACTGGATGTACAAGGAGAGTCTTAGAGTGCTGAGTCAATGCAGCCTGGGGAAGATATGGCACAGGACAGACCTTATTGCTTTCTACATGTACCTGATAAGAAGAAAGAGGGAAGAGGGAGACAGACACTTCTCAGAAGTGCACAGCAAAAAGACAAGAGACACCAGACACAAGCTGGAACAAAGGAAATTTTGATTAGACATTAGGAACCCATTTCTTAAAATGATGGGTTATCCAATATTGTAACAGTGGCCCAGATCTCCATTCTGAAAGGCATCCAAGACTTAACTGGACCTTTGAGCAACCTCATTTGATTAGCTTGCCCTTGAGTAGGGACGTGAGCTAGATGACCTACAAAGGTCCTTTCCTGCCTACAGTATTCTAAGATTTGAGACCGGCTAAGTGTTGGCATCAAACATCTGAGATTAAGGTGCTATTTCTTAAACCTCTGAGGTGGCTTATCCCTCAGTCAAAAAGAATACCAGAGCAGGAAGAAGATGCTGGCTTGACCCTCAAAGCCCATACAAATGTCAAGATCTTTGAGTTTTAAGCCTGGGAGTACTGGAGGAAGGTATTTAACCAGAGGAAAGAGAGGAAAGGGAACACCTGTGAAGGTTCAAGTGCATCTGAACAGCTCTCTTATATAGGGTTGACACAAGATATGATTCATGTGGATTGAGAGCAAAAAGAAAGGAATTAAATGTTTTCTTGCTAATTCTGGACCAAACATGGCTCTAAGTTTTTAAAGGCTTACTTTCAGAGTCCGTGTTGGAATATCCTTCCAATCAAGACACAAAAAGTGCTCTTCTGATGTAAAAGCTATTTTGCTGCCACATGCCCATCCTTCTCTCAAACACCAAGGGGAGTGCTAGAGCTTTCCAGAGGAAGACTGAATCATTTTCCACTAAATTTGTTTGCTAAAATGATTACATCATTTTCTCTGAAGCTTGAATAAAGTAAAGAGAATGGGCCTGAGGGTGATACCTTGCACACTTTCAGTCTGAGTAGCTGATGTCAAGCATAGTTATAAGGAGCCAAAAAGGTCTCATATAAAGCACTATCCAGCAACCTACATAACAAGATACTGCTGCTGGCCTTACCTATAATAATCCGTTGAGTTTATCAGTGACAGCCATGTAAAATAACACCAGTAATTATCAGCATTTGTCAGTTTTTACTCCAGTAATTTAATAGTTTCCACAGAAAACACAGGATACGTGTTTCTTATGGAAGATAAATATTAAGAGTAAAGCAAGCAAATTGCTAAATATACTCTATAAATAAATACTGCAGTCCTTACACAGCCACAGACCATCTGATTAATCTTAACTTTTAATAAAAGTGAAATGAAATTTAAGAAATAAACAGAGAATTAAAGACACAATAAACCATAGTATTAAAAATTAAAATGCTAATACTCTTTGCCTTTCAGTAACCCTGTCCAAAGGACTTTTTGGTAAAGCACTGTTCAAACACTTTGGACAAAGTGCAGAGAACAAGAAACATTGCAGAGGAACACACAGGAAGAACTCTCATCCAGTGGTTTGTCTTGTCTGCAGACCACTTTGGAGAAGAACCGTGCAACATAAATATAGAAAGGAAATCCTTTCCCCAAATCACACCAAACTGCATCAGTGAATTTCAATCCCAAAGCACATAGGAACCACAGCCTTTTCTAGGAGATTGTTTCACACAAAACGGATTCAGCAGCTGGTCAAAGAGAAATTACAAGAACCCGAAATAGAAAAGAAAGGTCTGCCAACAGCTGCTTGAGCCAAGTTGTGCTTTTAAGTATTTTCCTTTTATCTTTGATTTATAGTAGCTGTGGTTTTTTCCCCCTTCCTAGGTGTATTTGCTCTCTTCTACATCAGCAACAAGTTCCGAACATATCCCTTCACCTTCAAAGACCAGCTCATTATTTCCTACAGTGGCCTTCGAGGAGCCAGCAGCTTCTCTCTTGCATTCTTGCTTCCAGTGAATCTCTTCCCAAGAAAAAAATTGTTCATTACTGCTACTCTTGTAGTCATATATTTCACTGTGTTCATTCAAGTAAGTGTATTTCTTGACGGATTGCTTTCATGTAACAGAGATGATGGAAAGCTTCATAGTGAAGATTTCATTGAATTTACTCTTAACCTAGGACAAGCTATTTTCTTTTACGGATGGATTTAGCACTGCACTGTGTAATTACCCTTCCAGGGCTCTCTAGGTATTACTAAATAACTTTTTCAGAAAGTCTGTATTGAAAATTTCTGTTTTCTAAAATATTCAGTGAAAAGGGCACTTTGTATTCAAACTTAAGAAGCATTTTAACTCTACACTTCATCACAGAATCATTGTCTACTAGTGGTGTATTTCAAACTGAACAGAAAACACTATGTCCATTCTATGAAGCACTCTACATTTTTACTTTTACCTTCATTCTTCTTGAAGACCAAATGAGAACCTTATGGAATCCTTTGTAAAAGATTATTAAAGAAAGGTAAACTGAATAATTCAGATTTGTAAGAATAGATGTCTACTTCAGATGTTTGGGTTATTCCACTTAGCTTACAGAGCTGTACCTGGAAGAACTGGCTCTTCTGAGAGGTCCTGCATCCCATGTTCAGTACTTTCCCATACCAGTACCTCATATACTCTAGGGTGCCAATAGGGCACTATCCACTTGTGGTTAGGCACTTATATTCCACCAGAATGTTTCAGAAAAAAACAAACAAACAAACAAACTAATTCTTCCTTTTAAATGCTATTGTGTAGCAGTGCAGGAAAGAATTAGGAACAGCTGAAAATGGTTTTTAAGTGAAAAAAACCCCAAACATAATATTTATTTCTGAAAATGTTGAAGTAAGAGGTTTCAAGATTGTAAGAACCTCACAAAGATAATGTTATCTTTCAAGTGAGTACTGTTCTGAAGAAGGTTGGTTGAGTTTTAATCCTCTTGTGTAGCTCTCCATAGAAGCAATATTTCTGTTTGTGTTTGGTTGGTTGGTTTGTGGTTTGATTTTTTGTTGTTGTTGGGGTTTTTTGGGGGGGGGGTTTGTTTGTTTGTGGGGGTTTTTTGCTGTTTGTTTGTTTGCTTGTCTGTGTTTTTTATTGTTCTTCTAACTGATAATTAACATTTCAATTACTTGTTCAAAATGCAGGGAATCACAATTGGACCTTTAGTCAGATACCTGGATGTTAAAAAGACCAACAAAAAGGAGTCTATCAATGAAGAAATTCATGTGCGAGTAAGTTTTCTTTATCAGTAGCCAGTATCCTAAAAAGAAGAAGAGAAAGGGTATTCCAAAAGAATTCCTGGACAAAGGGAGGCATTTGGCAGCACTGACATTCAGTGGATTTGGAGACCAAATGCTTGTAACAATTAACAACAGTTGGAGGAAACCTTAGGCATAACTTTCTAAGATATGATATCTCATTTATGTTCCTAGTGACTATCACATCATACCGTATGTACCACAAGGGTCGTGACGTAGCATGGACCTTACTTCTTGATACTTCAGACCATGGGAGGACAGAAATCTAAGGGTAGCATTGACAAAATGCACTCAACTTCCCCAGAGCTCGATTTGTCAGATGCCTCTGTTGACATCTCTTTACTGGTTATAGACACATTGGTACCTTAAAATTCTTTAATCGAGCTTTATTGAACTGAAATGAGTTGGTCTGCAGATTTAGGTTCAAGTTATTCTGTGTAGTGATCTTTTCCCCCTCTCAAGCATTTGCTTTAGCTTGCAGATTGCTATTATACAGAAAGCTGCTCAAACTGACTTAACAACACAAAATACATGTACATGCTTTCCTTTCACAATAAGGGATATATTAGAAATTAACAGAAACACTGTGCATTAAAATTAAGCATATGTAGAGACATTAGCAAAATTAGAGCAGCTCAACTGATTTGAATTTGAAGTGCATTTAATTCTTACTATTCCAACCTTTACACTTAAAGTTGAAAGTAATTTCTGTTTAAAAGCACTACTTATGACATTATGTATGTAAGAACTGGCCATTTTTCTTCCTGTTTCTGTAATATTAGAAACACTCAAAAGATGACTGAAAATCCTGGCAGTTAGCAGTGATGGTTTTACCAGGCTCATGACAATTTTTAAAATCCTTGGAGGACTCGTCAGTCAAGGCAAAGGTTAAGGTGTGGCGTTCCTGGCCCTGTGACCCTCTCAGGGAGGTCACACATGCAGAAGGGAAACTTGGCTGACATAATGAAGAACTTAGTTTTTGGTTTCAGGAGACAAAGAGGACCAGGCAATTGGGATGCTCGGTATCATCTTCCATTGGACACAGTCCTTTACTTGCACCTATATGTTGCTGGGTGATAGTGAGATGATAGCAGACCAACAGACTTGTCGCCTCTGTCAAAATACTGCCACTGCAGTCAAGCATAGGAGCTGCCACAGGAGGATCTCTGCCTTGATTTTTAGAGAAATGTAGATGCTTTCAGAATTAACCCACAGCCTCCAATTAAAAAAATCTCAAAATCCCATCAATGTTGTGCATTTGCAGTGACATTTTCTCATAATGGCCACTTAAAATTTTTCCATTTTTGTTTCTCTAGTTGATGGATCACTTGAAGGCTGGTATTGAAGACATATGTGGACACTGGAGTCATTATCAGCTGAGAGATAAGTAAGCACCTCTTACTGAAGCCTACTGTAATAAAATAACCTATCTATCATGTAAAATACAACAGGCAAATAGAATAGGACATCAATCTTGTGCCACATAAAGCTGAAATAGCATGAAACACTGGGGACACGTGCAATACCTCTTTTCAAAAAGTGAACTCCTGAGTAGCCATTATCTCTTGGGAGTGCAGTGCTCATACATTGCCTGCTAAATTGCTTCTGCACAAACAAGAAGAAAATAAGCCTTCTGAAAGAAAAGCATAACATGCAAACTCATGCTGCAGACATCAGTCGGCACACATAGCTTTGGCATGAGTCCTAGATCCACGGCACTGATCCTTTAGGTCTGGATTTAGAAGGGAAGATACATAAGGTGTCAGTGCTTCACTGAGTCTTGCTGTAAATATGATCCCCACAACAAATATGAACCCTTTTTGGTGAGTACACGTTCAGTAATAATTAGTCACTTGTGCTTACAGGTCTTTGTATTCAGTAATATTTAAAATAAGAGCACTGAAGGTAATGGTTGAATTTATATATCCAGTAGTATAAGCAGATACTTTCAAGATGCTCTTCACTTAGAAATGAAGAGCCTCTGTGGTGCCTTACTATAAGCAGGATGAGGTGGTTTTGTGAAGCTTTGTGACTATTCCAGGCACTGCCCAGAACAGACAGATGTGCCATTCCCTTTACCTTTTCCTTAAGGGAGTCTGATGTTCATGTTGGCCACCACTGCAGCATGTGAAGGAAGAGGAGTGTAGGGAGAGACTAATCTTCCGTTTCCACAGACATTGTATTATGTGATGTCATGGGCTAAAATTTAGCCATTAGGCTACACCTAGACTTCTCTGCTGGAGTCCTCTGTGTCACCTCTCAGCATTGCACCCCAGTAATCCAGCTGGGAGTCTGCTGGGACATGTGGTAACACCATCCATGACCACGTTTTTCCTTATGGAAAGCAGGATTTAAGAATGGGAAGAAGGTGGCCGCTTTGCACCCAGTTCTTGTCCCAGCACGGAATAATGATGTATCTAGGGCACATACCTCCACCAAGAAGCTAAACCATCCTCTTGGCTCTCACAGTACAGAGATTGGCTGTAGGATGTCCACAGGACCACAGGCCTGTGCAGTTAATAAGCTAACCAGATACTCTTGAAGCAGCAATTCCATTGAAATAGCTGCATTTCCATGTATCGGTGAGAAAATGTTATTTACCCTTATCCTACATCTACCCAACAGCTAGGAAAAGAGAATTTTGTCCAGACTAGTATAAATGGAGTGTTTCAGTTCAGGAGCAGATTCAAAGAGCACATTGTATGTGAAAAGATTTAATGTAAGAAGATTGCATTAAAAAGTATTCAAGACGTTTAGCATGCGTATATCAGAATTCATTACCTAAGCAATGACAGTCTAGGAGGCTTTCTGTTACACAGAAAAACATAAATCCCACTGAAATATTTGTGTACCTTTCTATGCTATTAATGTATAAAACCTTAGCTTTGTTAAGAAAAAAATGTACAAATTCTCTAGTGCTTTTTCTAGAGCACATTACCTTGCTATGGTAAACTGTTCCTTTGAAAGAAACATAAGAAGATCTGTTAGATGTCAGCCTGAAAGCACATACCTGTTCCAGAGCACACAAGAAACACATTCACATTCAAATGGTGCCACGCTGTAACGAGGTTTTACAATCTGCAGTGTGCCAGCACATAGCATTTTGTGGCCCATTCAATTTCTCCATTATTCAGAACACAAAGGAATGTATTTTCTCTGCTCTAATTGTCAGGATTCAAAATGATCAGCGACATAATGGGCCCAAACTACTGTAACTGCTGGGTCATTTAGAGCCCCATTGGTGGCTGGCTGAATAGGTCTGGATTACAGTAAGAGCAGCTGCTGCTGTTCAGCCCTGCTAGAATACAGCACCGGTGCAAACACGGGGAGACTGGCCATATTGGGCTCTGAAAAATCTGGTGGAGTAAACATGCACCCAACCCTCTTTTTTTTTTTTTTTTTTTTTTTTTTGCTCTGATTGCAGCTTGTTTCATTCTTTTGTCTGCAAATCTCTGTGGACCAGTAGACCATGCCAAATGTCCCCTCTCACTAGGCTTTCGGGAGTCTACAGGTGCCTCCAGTTTGGGTTCAGTTTCCATCACTGAATTATATGTGTGCGTTTGAATGAAGTTGGGTTTCTGCCACAGAAATGAAAGGACACATTTCTTTTTTTTATTATTATTATTTTTTATTTTTTACACTTTGATTTTAATATCTCTTTTTGCAGATTTAAGAAGTTTGATAATAAGTATTTGAAGAAAATCTTAATTCGGGAACACCAGCCCAAATCCAGCATTGTGTCATTGTACAAAAAGATGGAAATAAAACTGGCCATTGAGATGGCTGAGAGTGGCATGAAAATTTCCAAATCATCCACAGCTTCTTCACAGTGAGTAATTCCCTCCTGACCCTTTGCAGAGTAGGGACAGGAAGGAAGGGGACAAAAATGGGGAAAACCCCAATGGATTTTAAGACTTCAGTAGAAATGTAAGAAAAGACAGCTATGTTAAGAGAAGTCGCTGGTTTGTGCTGGTAATTCGTTGCTCATTATATTTATGCTTTGGTTCTTTGCTTGCAGTGAAAATTAAAACCAGGGACATTGTTTTCTGTTTCTCTTCAATCATGGACAGTTCTGAAGAGGGATCGTGATTTGGACACAGAAGCCACTCTGGCTACTTTAAGTCACAGCAGTGGTTTGAGGTGGCCATACTCATCACTTAGCTGGCCGATGGGTTTTGCTTATCATAGCCGGGTGCTGAGAGACCTGCAAGAGAGCTTAGAGCACAGGTCCTCACTCCATTATCCCTATCAAAAATTTCTGCTGAGAGCAGATTTCATTGTAGCATTTGAATTTTTACTACTTCATTTTACAGTCCCTCAAACTGTATTGCCGTACCTTGGTACTTCCATATGGAATTTGTCCAGTTAAACTTTGAGAGCAGCCCCGTGTAGGACTTAGGGGTGCTGGCAGATGAGAAGCTGGACGTGAGCTGGCAATGTACACTCGCTGCCCAGAAAGCCAACTCCTGGGTTGCATCAAAAGAAGCATGTCTAGCAGGTGGAGGGAGGTGATTCTGTACCTCTACTCCACTCTCCTGAGACCCCACCTGAAATACTGCGTCCAGCTCTGGAGTCCGCAGCAGAGGAAAGAGATGGACCTGTTGGAACAGGTGCAGGGGAGGGCCACAAAAATAGTCAAAGGGCTGGAACGCATGTCCTTTGAGGAAAGCCTGAAAGAGTTGGGTCCCTTCCAACCCAAACCACTCTGTGATTCTACAAAACAGTGATGCAACTTGGCATCATATGGACCAGGGGAGAAAACCGGTGGGATCTCCAGAGCCATTGCTAAGGGAACTGCCCTCTAGGAGAGAAGACTGTACAGATCTTCACTCCTGCAGACTTTTACTGCTGTGCATGTATTTATCCTCAGCCTGCAACCCACTGTCCAGAGTGTGAGTACTGTTAACAGCGCTAGCTCCCACGAACTCCTTCCTGGGCTCCTGCTGGCCACTGCTACTGCTACCGCCTGCTCTCTGCTGCTGCATCCTTCAAGCCCTCTCCATTTTGCAGCAGCCTTGGTCAGGACCCACCATATATTCTTTTTTGAATGATCATCAACCTATAGCAGAAAGTCCAAAAATCTCTCTTGAAACTTTGGCTTAATCGTGTCAAGATTCACCTGCTTTCTTGAAACTGATGTCAGCATGCAGCCCTTTTCTTTCTAAACCATCCTTTGCTGAACAGATGATATTAAAAAAGATTGAGTGTCTGTCAGGTTCCTTTCTGCTGCTGTACTCCCTTAACTGCTCTGAGCCAAGAGAAAATGGACAGTGTTGGTAGACAATCTATGGCAATCAAAGCATATTCATCTTCTTTTCTTGAGGGAAAGTGAAAATAAGATGAATTGCTTCAGCATAGTTCAGAAATTCTCTCTTGAGCTGAAAATTTAGACTGAAAAATATTCTATAATAAACAGCTGATATGATGGACTCATTTTTGGCAGCTCTACTCTGGCCGTAATTGAATTTTACTGTGCATCAACCTCTGATGCACAGGTTCTCCTACTGAGACAGCTTCTTTAAAAATGAAATGTCAGCTTCAAAAAACAAAATGCATCCTGTAGATCAGAAACATGCTGATTCTTGGAGAATGTGAGAGCGTGCTAGGAAAATATATGTTTCCTCAGCTCTGTTTGTTGATAGGGGTCCTCTTTGGAGCACTGGAGGAGACGGGACAGTGAGCTAGTTGTTGGATCTTTGGTCCCAGCCAATGCAACAGCTCTTATGTCTCTGATCTCCTGAGCAATTAAATGAACCTGCTTAAGACTAAAAGGTTTCTAAATGTGTTTGTAGGTTGTTTGATTGTTATCACTGAGACAGCTTGTACCTGAAGTTGCTGTCTGCAGTGAGGATACAAAAATCTGGCCATGAGCAAGTGTAGCTTTGAAATAAAATTCCAGTGTATGGCATGTGAAGCGGTATTTGCAGTGCCGGAGCAGTGAGAAAATGCTCTCACTAGTGCTTCTGATCAATTCTGCAGCCCTTAGGCACATGAGGGAAAATGCTCTATAATAAAGCAGATCTCCCCTTCTGTGAACTAGAATTATTCTCAGAAATTACGTTCATGCTGGTGGAGTGGGTATCCAGTGTGTGCTATTGCCAGCATGGACTGGAGGAATTTACCAATAAATTGTGGAAAAAAAAAAAAAAAAAAGAATCCACGCTTAAATGAAAATAGAGCATTTTGTTATGATGGTTTGGAGAATATAAGCCTTAGAAGTAAGAATAGAAATGGCAAAAGCAGAGCCAAGCAGATATCACATGAACTGTTGTATGGATGGTTTTTGGAGGACATATGTCCATTAGAAAGAGATAGTTTGATGCTGAGCTTACTTAATGTTGGCTTCATATTACTGCAATACTGACTTCTGTATGAGTAAACCAGTACAGCACCAGGCAGAATCAAGTGCCTTGTTGTAATTTGTGGTGGTGCAGTTGTGCAAGAGCTGTGCCTGATGGGTGTTAACTTCCCTCACAAGACTAGTGAAAATTGGTGGACAGTTCATAAAGTTCAAAACTGTAGATATAATATATAAAATATAATCTCACAAAGTTTGTAGAAAACATTTTACTTCCTGCGTGTATCAACTATCTCCATGCCTAAAGAAGAAAGAGATACTGTCATGGTACTCATCGCAAAAGGACAGTTTTCATGGCATATTATCATCTCAGTAATTTCTTCGTAAATATGTGCTGTGCTTTGTTGTAACATGCTGGAAGTTTCAGTAAGAACAAAGGAATAGTTTCAGTAAGGATCATTTTATGGGTTTGGTAAGGTACCAAACTTGTTTGGGGTTTCTTGAAAGCTCTTTTTTAATGTATTGTATATTAGGAAATGTAAAAGGAATCTGTTCTTGTTACCATAGCTGTACATTGTTATCGGTCAGGTAGGTTAATATCTAATCCCATGAAAAGAATACACATTTTTTATTTATGCTCCGGAACAATATAGACTATATTCATTGTATTTGTTCTTTTGCTATCCCAGCTCCACTGAAACTCGGGGAATTTTGTTTATTCTATTTAGGTCACTTTAAAAGCTAAATGATAAACCATTAAATGACTTCTGTGCTGGTATGTGGAGGGCATCAGGTATGCAACTGGAAAAGTAAAGAGATGATCTGACATCTTCTCAGTGGAGTTCAACTTTCCCTCACTTAGGTGCTTCCCCCTATTTATTCCCAACTGTAAGGTATAAAGACACTCAGTGAAGAGTGGACCAGAAACAGTTATTCCTTATGATGTCAAATCCATTTGCATCAACGATGTCAGTTTGATTTGTATAACACAAATGAGACAAGCCTGCATTTTATAGCCTACTACTTGTGAGCAGGCCAGATTGACATTAGTGCCCAGGGGCTGTGCTTGTGTTTGCTCTCCCAGGTGTACCTAGGGTTTCTCTGTTGTCCAAAGGGACAGCAGTTTGGGGCTGCTGACAGCAAAGAGACTGGTATCCTTGGCCAGACCAGATACAGTCTATCCCACAGTTTGTGACGTGCCAGACCTAGGGTGCCTTGTACCTAAGCCTGGAAACTTGGTTGCATCCCTTACCCTCTCAATGTTATCCCTGAGAGATGAAAGCGAGTGAAAAGCCAACCAACCACCCAATGAAGCCATTCATCTGGCATGGAACTGGGTGGTGGTAATGGTCTTCTTTCCCTTCTGGTAAATACCTAGCTTTGTTGTTGTTGCTGTTGTTGAGAACTGACAAACGTCAGTGAAACATTTGTTAGGAAGGATTTAGCAGGGCCGGGATAAGATTTCTGATTAAATCCAGAAAAGGAGTCCCTTTTTGTCACTCTGGCTTGACAATAGCTGAGCGGTAGACTCGTGGGTCATGCCTCGGGGAGATCCTTAACCTATTGGTTACCCTTGCCCTACCTCTAACACTACACGTTATCCTGCTGTCAATTTATCTCTTTCTTTGTACTTCATGAAAAATTTGGCAGATCTCAGTTTTGTTCTGAGGCAGAATGAAAACAAATCCAGGAACCCTGAAATATATTAGGAATTAATTCTTATATTCCAGGGACTTTGGACAGGGCCAGACCACCAGTGCTCACTGTCCCCTTGATGGTAAGAGACAGTAAAATGTATAATCATGGTAGTTCATGATGGTCCTAGAAGTTTTCAAGATGTTCATTTTAGATTGTAGCAAAATACAGCAGTAATCTTGTTAAACTACCCGTAATTATAAATCACAACCTTTTTCCAGCATTTACAGCATAATCTCAGTTTAGCCTGCATCCACCTTCCTTTGCCATTAAAAGCTTGTAATTTATTTTAGAGGGAGTACAAAATAAACGCACACAAACCTCTGGAAATACTGTACATTGATCACAATCCATTCTGTACTTGCACAATTTACGGATAACACTTTAAGGACATCACTGAGCTGAGAGCAAAGTTTCACAATTACTTTACAAAAACAAACAAACAAAAAAACCCCCAACCCAAACCAACCCAAAAAAACCAAACAAAAAAGGCAAGAAATCAAAATGAGCAAATTGGAGAAAGGAAAAAACCAGAAACAACAAGATGAATTTCAACTGACTGATTCATCCTGGATGATCACTATCTCCTTCCCTTTCTTTTCTTGGGAATTGAGCCAAATGCTAACTCTCACACAGACCAACCAATTTAGCACCACCAGTTAACATTTCACAGCAGCCCTCCTCCACTCTTTTGCTAGTGAAAAAGCCAGGCAGCTACAAGTGACTGTGGAATTCTTGTCACAGTGTGTTAAAAATATAAAGATTACTATCTCTGAGGTAGGTCTTTCATTTTAAGTTGAAAATCAGTCTCAGTAGCAAGGAAACTTTATACATTCTCCACACCACAGGTGAGGAAACAGGGCAGGACTCTCAGCCAAGTGCTTTAGTTCTTAAGGATTTGCTGTACATTCTAAAAGGAGTTCAAACCCGTAAAACCACAAGGCCCAGACTGCTAGACCCCGCTGAAAATTTATTCAGACTGAGGAGGAAACTTGCAGTGCTTTCCTGAATGTACAGCTGGTTGTTGGCCAACCTAATCCTTAAGTAAGAACTTCCTTGTGAGGCTTTGAGAAAGAAGAGTTTCTACTGCCAACTGTATGAGGCCTTAGGGCCTATTCTGACTATACCTTATATAGATAAAACCCAGAAATGAGCAAAATGAGATTTTTTTTTTTCACCTTTGAATAATTTTGTGTTGTCACTGGTCACACAGAATCACAAAATCACACAATGATGGGAGCTAGAAGGGACCTTTGGAGATCATCAAATCCAACCCCCCCTGCCAGAGCAGGGTCACCTAGAACAGGTGACACAGGAACAGATCTGGGCAGGTTTTGAATGTCTCCGGAGATGAAGACTCCACAACCTCTCTGGGCAGCCTGTTCCAGGCTCTGTCAGCCGCAAAGTAAAGAAGTTCCTCCTCATGTTTTGATGGAACTTATTATGTTCAAGTCTGTGTCTATTACCTCCTGTCCCATCACTGGGCACCGCTGAAAAAAGATTGTTCTCATCCTCCTGACACACATCCTTTTAAATATTTATAAGCATTGATAAGATCTCCCCTCAGTATTCTCCAAAGACCCAACTCTCAGCCTTTCCTCATAAGAGAGATGTACTAGTCCTCTAACCATCTTGGTAGTCCTTTGCTGTAACCCCTCCAGAAGTTCTCCATCCTTCTTGAATTGGGGACCCCAGACTGTTCACTCACTGGCTTTTCATAGCCTTCTGTTCTAGCACTAAAAATAAATCATGCATCACTTAATGGGAATAGTATTTAATCAACACATTAATATCCTATTTAAACTTCTCTTTTATTTACAGGAGCAGTAGAAATCGGTGTGTGCACCGGCTCTCCCGCGCAGAGGTGGAGTCCATGCGAGAGGTCCTGGCACATAATCTATACCAAGTGCGACAAAGGGTGAGTAAGCGACCTGCTATCGCGCACTATTTGCAGACTGAAAACTTTTATTTGCCTTCCTGATATCGGCGCCGCGGCGGGATCGTCGCGCTGGGCCCGGCCCTGCGGTTACGATGGTGGGAGACGCGAGCCAGGAGCCCGCAGCCGCTCTGACGCGGCAGCTGCCTGGGGAAGGGAGAGCGGGGAAGGAGCCCCTGCTCGAGGCCTGGGTGGAAAAACGGAAAGCAGTTTGGGTTGGTTCTTTTTTTTTTATTATTTTTTCCCAACAGCTTTCCCCCCCTGACGGCAGCGGGGGAAAGCCAGGAAAATCTGTGAGCGAGCTGTAGAGGTCAGGCTTCCCTCTCTGCACGGCTCCCTGTGACTCAGAAGCCGCCTTCCCGAGGCCGCCGAACGTCCCCGGGGGAGGTGGAGGCGCCGCGTCCTCTCCCCGGAGACGAGCCGGGGCTGGCCGGCCGGTCTGCGAGCCGCTAAGGCGGCGTGGGGCAACGGGAGCTGGGCGGATGGCTACCCGGCACCCGGGGGCGGATGCAGGGCTTCGTGGGAGGCAGGGAGGCTGGCAGGTCGCCAGCCGCACTGAAACTGCCCTGTGGAGGTGGGTGGACCAGCGGCGGTAAACATTGCGTAGCTCCAAATCAGCTGAGAGTCAGGCTGGTAAATCCTCCGTCTGTGTGGGAGCAACAGTTTTACCCTCGCCACAGGAGGAGAAACGGATAAAAAAAAAAAAATAAATTAATAATTCCACCTCTTTGGAAGCTTCATTTTACCCGTTTGGAATTTTTTTTTTTTTCCCCCATCAAATGGGGGGAAAATGTTTGTATGCCTCAGCAGTGATTTGTTTTGCAGAATTTTATCCTGATGCCCATGCAGTGCCAGCGTACATCTATTTAATCCAGTCTTGGGCCAAGAATGTACAAATGAGTGCTCTCCTACAGCAACGAGTGGTAGAGGATATATTACAGTAACCTTGAAACCAAGCAAATAAATAGGGCTAATTTGTGTAGCACACATTTACTAGAAAATGCTAGGCCCTGCTCATTTAGATGTGTCATTATTCATATGATATTCATTCCTAATATTGTTTGATTTGCCATGGCCAATTATCCTTTGGATATTAATTTCTTATCTTACCAGCAACAACTTGCATATATGGCTGCCTTTTAGATTACTGAAATGAACTCTCTCTCTTCAAAATCAATTACAGTAATGACTGTGCCAGTCACTTCCTAGGTGGTATTGAGAACTCTGTGCTTTTGGAAGTGAAAGATTGGAAGTAAAATAATGCCACTTTTAATACTTCACTTTCAACTCCAGACCAACTTTACAAGGAACTGCGATCAGATTCTGCTTTTTAAGAAGGTTTATAAACTGAAAGGAAATTTTCTCTTTACGGAAGATTTTCCTCATTTGCCAAGATATGTGCAATGAATTAAAAAGCTTGTCCTTAGAAATGCTGTTTTAAGGTAATATTAAGGTATAAGTTGTCCGAGTAGGGAAAGGAGAATCAGCTGTGCATCTCATTCTGGGAGACGTATGCTACGTAACATAGTCTTTTGCTCCTGGGCACATCTGCATCTTGCTCCTGGCTCAGTAATATGAACACGGAGTCTCAGAGCTGGGTTAAGGAGCTATCTCTCCCATGGGACCTGCCTCAGATCAGTAACTCCCAACTGTGTGATCGGAAGCAGCCTGACAAAGGAAGGACAAGTCCAGAGATGTCAATAGCCTTGTGTAGGTGGGTATATTTTTATGGAGCAATCGTGAGTCTATCAAAAATGACATCAAAACGTAGCCCTTGAGGTCCAAGACTTACAGCTGTCTTCACACATCCTCCCACCTTGCTCTGCAGCAGGGAGGTTAGTGCAAGGCTGAGTTTTTCCACGTGATACCAAAGAGAGCTGTGGTGTGTCAATGGCTGAGCCAGGGCAGGTATCCCCTTGGCCTTGTGATCAGCCAGGCTGCGCAAGGTTATTAACATCACAAGTGCAAAGACAATCATCTGGGTACATTTTCTGTTCCAGGCACCAACATACAACCGACACAACCTGCCTACCAACACAAATGAGAAACAAGCCCAAGAAATCCTCATCCGTCGGCAGCACAGCCTGAGGCAGAGTTGCAGGAAGGGGAACAGCTTACCTTGGGGTAGACCGGTACCTGTTAAGTATACAACTATTTATTAGAAAAACGCCTCTGCTTCACGGTAAATAAGGAAACAGCCATCCACTTTTATATGCTTTGTGCAATAATAAAAATGGATGCTTCCCCAGTGACTTCATGCAGCACCTAGGAAGAAAAAGCTTCACTTAGCATGTAGACAGCAACATTTTTATGCCCTACCTCTACATGTTGGTCAGAAATGAGCTGCTGTGGCTGGAAGTAGGAAAATAATGTAAATTGCATTGGTTTGGCATGTGCAAAACATAGTATATTCACTGCTGTGTGAGTTTGTGGATTCACAAAAGGCCTGATGCAAAGTCCCTGACACCTGCACTGACAGTTTGGGCTCTTGATCAGCAAGAGTAATATTTTTTCTGACCACATGTAGGCACTGGATAGCGTAGACATTTACAGCTGAGATAATCGCAACTAAGGAAGAGAAATAAGTTTTTGCTGGGCATATTAATATTATTTAGTATTCGAAAGGTGAATCTTAGAAGGACATATTTTTCTCTGCTGACTGTAAAAACACCCGCTAGGGCTATTATATCACACACAGACATTTTCACTGGAGTTGATGCTGGGTTCAACTATCCAAGCCAAGCATTGATCTTTTTCACATCTCTCTGAATTTGGCTGCAAAGGTGCAGAAGCACAACTGAAAAAGCATATAACCATCCCTCTTTACTGTCCCACTAAATAAGTGCAAATTGCAGAGGCACCGAACACCTTTCTCTCTCATACACAGGCTGGCCCCACGGAAGTACGCTACCTCTCTTTGCCTCAGGGCCCCAGCCAGCCCACTAGACGAAAAGCCAGGCATGTTACTTTTACAGGTAATGGAAGTGCTTTTACTCTGTATCCTACTCCAGCAGTGAAAGAAACTTGGCCAGTTGCTCAGTGGCTTTAACAGTACTAAATTAATACTCCTGTGGAAGTCCCTGTCCTCTTTAAACGGGCTACACCCTTCTCTGCTATCTTTTTCATCTATGTTGTTTATATGGTCATTACTGCAGTAGTTTCTATCTCATTCCAGCACTGCCTCATTTTCTATTTTTCCCTCTTGCACAAATATTCCTGTGATCTCTGCAGCTTGGCCTGGCCACGAGGGCATCTGTGTAAGCCCAAGAAAGCAAATTATCTTTTCGCTGCAGCCCCACAGACCACAGTGCCCCACTGCACGCAAAATCATTAGGAGTTGCTGAACCTGCAGCCCAGTCGAGGCGAGGCTGTCGCAGCTCCATGTCCCCAGGTCCCACCAGGAGCAAGGCTCAGCAGGTATTCCCAACAGGGACTCCCCCAGCCCTGTAATTCAGTGCACACATACACATGGCTAGATGCAGAGTAGTGCAGGGAGAGCACAGCACTCATGCAAACACAAACAGCACCAATGGCTTCATCCTGGTCCCCTTTCTGTCTGACCAGGCCGATAGCCTGTTAGTGGAAAATTGTACATAGATACATGCCAGCTGAATCCCCCAGTAGCTGGCCTTAGATACACACTCTGCCCAGCAGTCCAGCTGGCCCTGGACCTTCCATCTGCCTATTTGGTAGCACTGGGGCATGTGAGCCCCGGGGGACACAGCCCCATGGCAGCTGCTGGTACCCAGACCTACATGCACTCACACGCACACACGCACACACACACAGGCAGACACACATACAGAGATGCTCTTCCACCCCACTGTAGATCCCTCCAGTAGCTGGCCTTGGACAGACAGTCTTCCCTGTAGTAGACCCCTGGATACCCTGGCCTCCCCCTGCCTCACATACAGGGACACACACATGCAAACATGTCTCTTTGGTACTGGCTCCAGATTATGGCCTTAAACAGTAGCCAACCACAGACCCCATGGTCTCTTCAGTTACTGGCCTGGATCTTCTGCCCCCTCCAGCAATCAACTCAGAGATCTGCTCTCTCCAGTCTCTGTCTGAGACTCATGGTTGCTCCAACAGTTGGTTCCCAAGCCTCTTATCCTACTGATGGCTGTTCTGGCTTGGTGATTGCTAGGGATTTTACACTGACATGAACCCATACAACCTGCATATGCCCCAGTGCCTCCAGCTGCTGGCACTCATGCCTCCATACACACACAAGAACACAGTACAGGGAACTGCTGACCAAGGAATACCGTCAGAAGTGGAGTCAAATGAGAAAACAGAAGAGACTGTGCTGATCAGGTGCAGGGCATTACCAGACATATGTACTGAGTAGCCCTTTTGATCCCCTTTTTCCTCTGCTTGTTGCTCCCCAAACTACCCTGATTCCTTCCTTTCCCTCTCTTTGGTTCATACCCTGAACACCACATCGTAAGCCCTGTATGGTCTCAAAATACTATCCCCTGGCATTCCAATAACGAGCCCTGTACCCCTCCACACCTCACTCTGTGAGGTGCCCTGGATACCGCCTTTTGTTTGGCTTATCATGGTTATCATGTCTTATCATATCTACCCCTGCCCATGAGGCTGATCACCCCCATGATGGATCAGGGCAGGGGCTCAGGCTCTTTCCTGTGACTGGGTTACTGGGGGCTCCTCCACTTGCCCTTGTGTCTTGGGGCTCCTCTGTGTTTGTGGAGATGAGCTTCTAATCACATAACCTAACAAAAAAGTCCTGTCAGAGTCTGTCCCCAAACCACTGGTCTCCTCTCCCCTATCCCTATCTTTCTCTCTATGAACATTTCTGTATTAATACTGGTATTACTGGATAAAGTTATCAGACAGTCTTAGGTTTTCATATGTACACAGTAATATGCAGACCCATCCTTGCACTTTGAGTAAGGAGACAGAGGTTAGGGATGAAGCAACAATGAATTGACCAGGGAAACATAGTAGAACAGTGTCCCAGCATCACAGGAAACATGGAATTTAGGACACTTGAATGTTCATCATTGTCTCCAGTTTCAATCTCCCTGATTCCTTTCTGAGTTTATTTATGTGAACCTCAATGGCATTTGTGTTCCTTAGAAAATTTCCTTTTCATTTGTGAAAAAAAAAAAAATATGGAAGCTGAAATAATATTTGTAGTCTTCTTTGTATCAAAAACTTGGACAACAAAGTTTGTTTGTAGGTGCAAAATATTGGGTTTTTTTCTTCCCTTTCTGATTTGCTGTGAAAGAGGTAAATCCTGAAGCAGTGAATGCAAGAACCTGAATTTGAGCCCTGCCTTGTGATCTATACAAATAATTAGACTTCTTGGTCCAGCTTTTGGCCCCATCTTAATGTTGTATAACATTCACACCACTTTTTCTGCAGCAGTAGGAAGCCACCCTAAACTCCTCTCATAAACTGTGTTTGGATGAGGTGAATTGCACTTGGGAACTGAGAAAAGAAATACTCAGTATGTAGGAAATTAGAATGACAACCTCATACATGCACATATGCATTTACAGAGATAAATACCACCTCTTCTCTCTGTGCCTGGAAGCCCTTTGGAACAAGCCTCCTCCAGCAAACTTGGTTTAACTCATATAGAGTGTGAGCAGAAAGTTTAGTAACTAAGAGGTCAGAAATGACCACAAATAGATCCTTCAACCACCAACCAGATCTTTCTGCCACTCATACAAATGAATTCTTTCTTCGACAGCGTGTATCATTCATACTTGGTAGCAGTGATGCTCTGAAAGGGCTAAGTAGAAGCCCTTCAAAGCTGAGAAAACCTATCCTATGTTATTGCTTATGGTGTTTTATGGGCACGTGGCCTATGAGAAGCAGGTTTTGCTGTTAAGGAGCTCTGTGCCTCTGGCAGAGGTAGGAGATGGTGCACACGTTCTTACTTTGTGCCAATTATGAAGTAAATATTATCTTAAAATAATTTAATAGTTATTAAGCTGCAATAACTTGATAAATTTTGACTGCTTTACTATACCAAATATATGTTGCTTTAACTGCCACAGTATACAGTCTAATTTTATTATTTATCGACCTTTGTGTTTATCTCCCCAAAACTCCTAGCTTCTTATAAGCTGCTTCTTAATTTAATTAATCTGCTAGTTGATAATCAGACTACGAGTGACTTTATAAAAAGTGAAAAAGTATATTCTATTAAATCAACAGAATCAGAAAACCTGCTATTGGCCCACTGCAGGTAATTTTTTATTGTGTACTTGTGGCAAAGCAAGCTGGTAGGAGCAGGTCTGACACACCCAGTGTAATCAAAGTGCCCTAGAGTCAAACTCCTGGTTTCAGGTGAAACTGTTGTCTTCCTAGCTGTTAATCACAGATGACTGGTAAACTTGGGGTTTTTTTTGGTGGCACTGGAGTCTTCTTCATCACTTTTTTTGTCTGCTGCTGTGGGTTTCACAATGCTTTTCAACCATGGGACTAGGGATACTTGTGAAATACGTAGGGAATGGAAAGCTAGATGAAGGAGCACTCTTGCCCTTGCACTGAGCAGCTCTGCAAAGCACTAAAAGATGGATGAATGTGCTTATTGTCTGGGGTCAGGGCAGAGGCAAGATCAATAACATCTTCTAAACATCAGCTTTGGGATGAAAATATAAATTTAGGGTTATTTTTAGTTCTTATTCTATAGTAATTACTTAAAATCCTTCAGTTCCAGGGTTTAAAACCATAATGCTGCATTGTCTTGAACACCCTTTAACTGTCCTTGCCAATACCATGGTGTTTCTCTTTTCTCTTCTTCAAAATAGGAAATTTTTGTCTGTTTTCCTTCAGATCACGTCAGAAGTGGCTCTGATGCTGCCTTTCCAGTAACGGTTAGACCCCAGCCCCGACTACGTCCACTGGAAGCAAAGCACTGCCAGGAAGAGATGATTCCAATGGCACGCTTGGATAGACGAGTGGGCCCATCCAATCTGTCAGGTCGAAGAAGAAGTTCAATCAGCCAGCATCGTTTCACCAGACCAGACAATCTAGCTCTAATGCCAAAGTCTCAGCTCACTGTGGGAGAAGTAGACGAGTATGAGTCAGAAGAAGAGACAGAAGCAATGGCACCAGCCAGGCCATTAGACATATGAGGAGAAGAGAACAGAAGTGTTTGCATCTCTAGGACCCTTTGTGCAGTGCTCCAGAGAAAATAACACAGCTCTTATATGAGCCAAATCACAATTTTCCTTCTGGGACCAGTGCACTTGTTCTCGTATAATTTTCAAATGTTCTATCGAGGTACTTAGCGGATCGGAGAAGACTCAAATTCTTTTATGTTTATATCAAGCTTTCTTTCCAACAAAACACCGCAGGGAAGAGAGGAACATAATATTTGTAGAGGTTTGGACATGGATTTGAACAACAGTAGTTGAGCACATGCAGTGCTGTGTGTGGAAGCTTATTACCTTCCTCTGTTCTGTACTATGGCCTGAATCCAGAAGAAAGACTTGAAGGACATGCCTGCCACATGAGTACCAAGACCAGTAACTTCAGCATCTAACTGGTAGATTGTAGAACATCTCACCTTCCATTCCCCGCTCCCGCCTTGCCAGAGGCTGCCCAGATTGGTGGACCACTCTTCACACTGAAGCTGGACCAGCACTGCAGATACAGAAGCAAAAAAAAGTGGGGTGGAAGGTAAAGGGACACTAACTTTGTAGCCTGCTGGCTAGCAGGAAAGAGAAGTTTTGCACCCAGATTTCTGTAGGGTGTCTGCCTACATGCTGCATTTGCTTTAAAAAGCAGAAATAACCAAGGGACATGCACTGGAGCTCGTGACCTCCCAACCTTCCTGCTGAGCTCCCTTCCAACTGGCTCTGTGTGCCCATATTGCTGTCTCAACAGTGGGTCTACCTAGTGGTAGGAGAAGCAAGAAGCTGTAGTCATTTTGGATTAAGTCTAAAGTCCCAGACACATAGTTCCTCTGGTGGAGCTCTTTTCTGCAGAATGGATGCAGTATTGCCACTGTCATCTGTGTCTTGAAACTGCAGGTGAGATGACTTTATCCAAGAGGATGATTTGAGTCCATAACCCCACCCTTACAGCTGCACGAAAATCAAATCTACAGCTTTGGTTACGTTTTCTTTAAGTTTCCCTCTCTCTCTCCTTCATTCAGAGCTTGCTTAGCTGCCCAGCTCAAAAATGTCTATAAAAGCTACAGTAGGCGTCAGAGAAGAATTAGAGACAGTGGGGTCATCTTTAGGTTTATCTTTTTTATATCACTGTTAAGCATATTTATGTTCTAGTCCAGAAAACCTTTTAAGTGTGATTTATGACTTCACGTTCCCTACAATGGATTTCTGATCCAGGACAGGTAGCATCTTAAGTAAGAAATTTGAAAAGTGCCACCAGAAGAGAAAAAAATAAAAGCTCTTTCCCCCCTTTTCTCATGTTTGCAGCTTCTGTATTTATCAGGTCATAATGAATCTGAAATTGTACAAACCTTTATGGAACTTATGTTCTGTTTGCATTTCCTCATTGTGCCAGGGAAATTATACAACTTCCTTTTTATGAAAGCGGTGGCATGTTATTAAAAGAGGGTAGGATTTGGCTTTTGCACCGACCCTGAATAAGCAATGACATACTGTTCTGTACCTGAAAAATCAACAGATAAACCCAGCTGCACCAAAAGAGTAAGTTCTCCACGTAGTTGTTAAAAAAAAAGCCTTGTGCCAGATCTCAATCCCATAGCAAGTTATATTGATATATCATAAGTCTCAAAGAAAACATTATTTTAAGGAAGTTATCATACAAAATCTGGTCTTAAATGGCTACCAGTCAGGTACAGCTACCAAATTGCCAAGTGAAATTTAATCGAGGGCAAAATCAGCACTGGTGTGACGTGCTCCTTAGGCCACAGAGCTGATACGGGTGCATGCAGTGGGGTGACAGAGGTGTGGCACCTGCCGCTGAGTTGCACAGTTGGGATCTCCAAAACTGGCTGGGGGTGTGATGTGAACTGGAGGCAATCCCTGGGGAGAGCGATAAGGAGAAAGGGGAAATGTGAGAGGAGGGTGAAGGGATAGTGTCTCATCTTCACAGGGTGGCTCAGGAGAGGGATTCAAGAAAGAAATTACCACGAGCTGCAAGTTCAGCATTTCCTCTTTAAGAAGATTTAATCAATCGATTGTCTGGGGGAAGTAGACAGATAGAAACTGTGAGATGAGGAAGGTTCATGAGGTTTCTGGAGTGGCAAGGAAAGCGACTAGATATACATCATGAGTGAGAGGGAGGGATCTCTGCAATTTTGTCAGAGTATGTTTGACAAGCATGCTTAAAATCGACCCCCAAATAATTTATTAAATCTTATATTACATAAATATTTATAAAAGAAATAAAAGCATTTATAGAATTATCCATTGTAAGTAGGGAGCAAAGCATTCAATTTCTGATGACCATTTATATTAGAACTAGAGAAAAATAATTGTCTTCCTAAAATACAGACAAAACCAGTGCATAGCTGGAGTCAAACCTCCCTCTTTTGGTTCATTCCATATTTTTCCTCTGATGAAATCAGTAAGCCAGAGCTTCGGAGCGTGTAAAGCCATACAGCATCTAGAGGTTAACAGAGCTCTCCCAGCTTTTGAAGACTCGGTCCCAAACTTGTAAAGTCTATTTTTAGTTTTATTTCCTAGCAATTAGAAAATAGGACGGGAAGAAAATTTCCTTCTGTGCCATTAATTGCTGTTAATGGTTTTGCTGGTCTTCAGCCAAAAAGCAATGCTACAGATACCTGTATAAAATATGTTCTGGCATATAAAGTTGCTCTGTTCATTTGTTTTCATGGATATTTCATACTTGTAGACAAAAGAGTTCTCCTTAAAGAAGCACATTGCTTTTGTTTTAAATAGCAATAACTACAGCAATTTTCCACCCCAAGTAACTTTCTCTGTGTCTACAGCCTCTCAGGCCTGGTCCATAAAGAAAATGGAAAGTGGTTTAGGGCATGAATTTAAATCCACTGCGGGTGGATTTAAGTCCTCACGGGTGGGGGCATTCTTAAACTCCTTAACCTGGGTCACATCCAGGAAAGTTGTGCTGGTAATTTGCAAAGGTAAGTTAATTGAAGATCTCCTTGTTCTTTTTTAGACTGGTACAGTGCTATTTACATGGGAATTTAAATTGTATTCTGATTTAAAGTGAAATGGCATAAACTGAGTGAACTGAGGAAAGTCAGGCTCAGAAGGCAAAGAATTATTATTCAAAATCCAGAGAGGAAATAGGAACTTAGGGAATTAAGACTGTTTCCTTGGGGCAGGAAGATAGTGCAGGACAAGTGAGTTTCAGGAAGGAATAACAAAATGAAAAGCCTGTACCTTTGATATTAGGAAAACAGAACTTGCTAGCCAATGAGAAAAATAAGACAATAATGAAAAAATATTTACAGTATATAAACATATTTATGTATTTATAGTGAAAGCAGCAATGGTCTAACAGAATATTGCAGAAAAAGAGAGGGAGCTGTCAAGGTCAATGTTAAAGTTTGCATGTTGTGAGCAGCACAGAATACTTTCATATTAATTGCACAGTGTGATTAACTCTTAGATCCTGTTATTCTCGCTGCAGCTGTTACTCTTCACGTAATATCCCAGGCAAGCAGAAATGTGCAGTAAAAGGAGAATCTCTTCCTCAGGGAGCTTACCATCAAGGTCGCAGCAGCAAGGGGAGCACCTGCAATCAGGACACGATAGCAGCTAGCACAGGGAGCACCCGAGTTGTGACCTCCAGAAATACCAGTTAGCAGAGTGCACTGAAAGAAGGCGTTCCCACGGTCCATTTTCCAGGGAGAATGGTGCTCACTGGTAATGTCTGCAAGTGCCTTGTCGGGCTCCCGCTGCCATCTGTATGAGGAACAAACGCGCTGGCTACGTGGTGACGCCAGCGAGCAGGACAGGGAAGGATGCTGTGAAAGACCTAAAGGCAGCCTGTGTGTCACACCAGGGGAGGACATCAGCAAAGGAGTGCAGAAGCAGAGGGATCATTTCCCCCATAGCATGGCTTAGAACTCAAGCGAGTGGAGCGGGCGTGTGTCCATCAAAGCCAGAGGAGAAGCTGTAACAGACAGAAAAGAGCAGATGCTCTGGCAGGAGCTCTAGATGAACTGATTTCCTGCTGTTTGTGTGGGCCAAGAAAGTAGGCCAACTTAAAAGACAGAAGTTAGTTCAGGTGTGTGTAGAGCTATTAAGGAAGGTTAGATGTGATTCAGAAAAGTAGGCCAGGGTTTCAGGATGGAGAGGCTGGTAAAAAAGAAAGAACTGTGACCACGTTCAGCATGAGAAGGTTAACTTAATCCATGTCAGAGAAAGAGGACCAGTGATATCTGCAGGGGTATTCACCACATTGCTGTGGATTAAAAACTTGACTTTTATGTAACAGAAGATGAAAATCATTGTGAAAGGATTCTTATTTTCTTGCTGGTGTGTAGGTTTTGAGAACTGACGCTTTCAAGGTTTTTCCTGCAGTCCTTAGACCCTGAAAACTCATTTTATCATCATGTACGAATGGAAACTACTATTTAAAAGCCTGTGGGAGACTCTGGAAAATATAACAAATATTTCCAAGCTTCTTTTCTTCATGTGTGCTCTTTCTAATTTTCTATCTCTATATATGGATTAAACACAAACACTAAGAGTGGAAAACCAGATTACCTTATCTTTATTTTTTGTTTGCTTTTTAGGTAGGACAATTACATTTATTGTTTTGCCAAGCTCACTGTACTTAAACACCTTAAAATTAGAGGTGTAAGGTAACACGAGTAATACTCTGAAGCAGTTAAGAGGACTGGCAATCTACGGAGCTAAGTTGCTTAATTTATTTCCTTCTGAGAATCTGTTTCAATGTTAATCACAAGTGAAACTCCTTTTTCTCTCCTGCTTTGGTTTCACAGGTGTGATCAAAAGTTAATATCGGTTCTTGTTTATTTCTAGTCCACCCTTCTGGAAAAACTCAAGTTTCTCCTATCTTCCAGTCATAAAAAAAATGAGACATGGGCTGAAGAAAACAATGCCAAGCTCTGATATTCAGAGTTTTCTTTCTTTGGCAAGGTAAATTGTAGCCACACCAACAGTGGACAGCTGGTCAGGAGCAGACACCCAAGCTGAACATCATCCTTGGCTTTTTTTCTATGGTCCTCGTGGGAGCAAGCTATGAGAAAAAAAGAGGTATCTGTCAAAAATAGCCGGAGTTATCTGAGGGCACAGGTATCTGTCACCTGCAACATCATTTTTAACACATGCTAACACAGGTCGGATCATTGGACATCTGCTCAGTGCTTTCCAATCAGTCACTTACTCTGCTAAATACAAAATTATCATAAAAGAAGCTTGGAGTTAAACTGCCTTTTTTTTTTTTTTTTTTTTTTTTTTTTTTTTTTTTTTTTTTTTTTTTTGTTTTTTGCTCATATTTTTTTTTTATTTTTTTTTTTTTGTGGGTGCAATAACCCTTTCCT
>JANIJG010002161.1:25468-38713 GCA_024611175.1 Megaceryle torquata | reverse complement strand
CCTCTCCTGTTCTCTCCTCTCTTCACCTCTCCTTTCCCAAACACTACTATCTTCGCCCCTCTTCTCCTCTCTTCTCCTCCCCTCTCCTCTCCTCTCCTCTCCTCTCCTCTCCTCTCCTCTGGCACTAGTATTGCTAGGCAGGAAAAGCAGCAGAGAAAAAACTTTGTTGATTAAAGGCAAAGTTTCACCCAAGCTTTTGACAAAGTCTTGAGGTATCTGTGGTGCTTGAAGAAACCTTTTACATGCTCCTTGTTGTCTTGAAGGGTAGACTGGGGACATATTTCTGGATTTATATCTTACCAGTGTGCTTGCTGTGCAGCCCTTGTTTTCTGGCATCTCCTTGTTTTGCAACTCTCTCACCCATAAGTTGATGATAATCTTTTGATATTTGCTTTGCATTTGCTGTTGTTTTACTGAAAAATAAGTATTCATCCACGGCTTTTTTACAGTTCTGTTCCTGATGCCACACTGGTGTCATTTCTGTGTACAGTAACTGTGTCATTTCTCAATGATCTTTGAAAATGGTTACCTGTGACAGGATTTGGTTGTTCCTTCTCACTCTACAACATCTGGGTACTTTAAAAAGCTGGTACTGTTGCCATTCCTCAGCTTCCTTTCTTCATATCCTGGTGTACTATCCCTGCAGACTGCACTCTGTGCACTTATTTCTGTGGAAAGGTACCCAGATTTTTCAATTTTCTTTTTATCTCTGAACATAA
This sequence comes from Megaceryle torquata, assembly GCA_024611175.1. Taxonomy (NCBI): domain Eukaryota; kingdom Metazoa; phylum Chordata; class Aves; order Coraciiformes; family Cerylidae; genus Megaceryle; species Megaceryle torquata. Next base: position 37,994 of record JANIJG010002161.1, on the reverse strand, counting down.
TGCTGCAATATTACTGAGATGCAGGACTGTTACCGACTGTTTTTGTTTCTCTGCAAGAAATAGAAATCTTCACACCAACTTAATGTAAGGAAAGCAGATTTTGTAGGAAACATGGTCTCAGATTTGCTCTGTAGTTGATGGGTTGCCAGCATCTTTCTGGCTCCATTTGGAATGTGTGAGAAATGGTGTGACTTTCTGTACGAATGGCTAGAAACTGTAATGGTCTCCCAGGGTTCAATAAATGAATAGGAAAATGTCAGGGTAATGTTCATGAAACTTATAAATTACAAAATTATAAATTAGGTCATCTAAAAAGTGTACAAATAACTAAAAGAGGGGATCTTATTTGTTTTCTTTTGCCAGCTGCACTACAGAAATGAAAGTTGTAGGTAGACCTGGGGCATTGATTTACTCTGAGGAAGAAAAAGGAAGAGTATGTATGTGTATATGTATATAAAATTCTGTGTGCGTGTGTGTGTATTTGTAATTTCATTTCAACAGAGTAGCTTTCAAAATACTGTTTCAAAACAAACCTCAAGATATTTTCTTTAAAATATATGGAAGGCAGTATTTAAAGGAGGATGTTAATTGAGTAGACACTCAGCTGATTAAAAATATGAGTTTACTTTAGTCATTTATACTCATTTTCCACACCAAAGCTGTACCTACAAGTATGACAGTGGGAAACCCAAGAAGGGCACAGTATTTGTGATGACACAGGTGGGATCTGTGCCTCTTAATGACCAATATTTTGCTAGGTGTCTGAAGAAGAAACTGCAAAATGCCTGTTCTATTAAGCATGGTTTGGACTATCAGCACTGGCAGCACTGGTGGTATTGGAGGAAAGCAGGATGGGATTGTCACTCCCATCCACCCAGGGATGTGACTCCGTTGTCTTGAAGATGTTCACAGAATCACAGAATCTCTATGGTTGGAAAAGACCTTTAAGATCATGATCTCCAACCATTATCTAACTCTACTGTTCTAATGTTTAAAACTGCACAAAACTTAAAAAAAAAAAAAAAAAAGGGAGAGAGAAAAAAAGCATGGAGGTTGTTAGGAAACTCCTATCCAACTTGTTTCATAACTTTCTTTTCTGGTAGGCATATCAAGAAAGCATTTGTTGCTTGTGGCTGACGTAAGGCTGTGATTTACTGACAGAATTGTTAATACAGAGGCTGGTAGGTAGGATAATACCTTTTCAGCTGAGAATCTGCTAATTAGTCCTTTAGCTTATTAGTCAAGTACATCATTGGTACTCTCTCATTTTGTGTGCTGCTGAGCCAGTAAGTGTAATTTCAGAATTTAAAACCTTGTTTTAATTTGTTTGTTAGGGGACAAAACCAGTCTCAATACAAATGAGAAGCCATGTCTTCTGGGGTCATTTTTTTACATGCATTTTAATTTGTAATCATGTCCATCCAAAACCCTGGATGTGTTTCTAATTTAAAATATTTTATAAACAATGTCTCCCAACAAAACAAGCTATTAATCCTGCTGCTTCCTACTGACAAATGACCACCCAGCTATTGAAAAAAAATCAGAGAAACAGCACATTAAGCAAGCATTTTTTGCATTATTTGATTTTAAAATTTACCAGTCCAGGCTCTGATGGAGCACAAAAACATTGCATTTGAGCCAAAGAGTAATGATGGGGAAAAGGAGGCCCTTTAACTGAGCTGGGTTCAAGTCTAAGCAGAGTTGTTAATTGCAATCACCTTCTTTACTACATAGAGAGACAACTGTCCTGTCTTTGCAGCAGATTGTGAAGAGGCACTAATTGTGATAATTGCAATAAAATCTGATGTATATGATTGCAAGGGGACCAATGGCATTTTCCTCAAATGAGAAATATATTAAGCATTTCTGTAATGAATTGAAGGGTAGTTTATAACCTCCCTAAGTGTTTCTATTCTGACTTTTCTCTTCTTTTTGGTAGACTTTGACCACTTCATGATGCACAAGACATAAAATGATTCAACTGTTTTGCAGGACACATTTACAACGTGTGAGGACTCAGTTCTTCTTCTTGTTCAGATTAAACATTTAATAACAAGACACATAAAATTCCTACTTGGGATTTTTATCAAGGAAAGTTGATTTACAATTTCCTGCTTACACCTTATAAAGATATATGTTAAATCTTTTGATGCTTGATGCACTGTGTGTCATTTGTTTGTTTTGTCTAAAGCAAGTACTTGAATGTTTGTTTGTTTCTTAGCTTTACAGAAAGAACTTCAGTTAAATTCTCTGTAAAATGAGTTTACAATCCTTGCATCATTTTATGTCTTCATAATTGGCTAAGACTATCTGAAAATTTAAAGCAGCTGAGGGAACAGACTTGCAGCCAGAAGAACTAGTGAGGTGGGACTGTGGTTCCCTTGAGGCATGTTGAATAATCACAATATTTAACTTATTATTTCTTATGGTTTTTTTTTTTTAAACTTACAAGTACTAGGGGGGAATAACGATCACCTGAAACACAAGACCATTGAAATTAAACCATGGACATCAGAATGGGAGATGGGGTATCTTCATCTTTCCTTTCTAAGTACCAGAGGACAGACTGTACATTTTGCCCAGAGGTCTTAGGGAGGACCTCCCTTCCTACTGAGTCATCCACAGAGTCTACTACAGATGAGGTTTGGCTCTATACCCCTCTTCCTGGAAACTTACTCCCAGAACTAGAAAATCCTGAGGCACTGTCAGCCAGTGGGCTGTGCATTGCCCAAGTTGCATCCTGCGAGCCATTGGATTGGTCTGCTGGATGTTTTATGGGATCATTCCAAGTAAATCAACACTCCATGGTGCATGGCGAATGGACAGCCCTCTCCACATGGATGCTGCAGGGTGGCCATTGTGGGGTAAGCTGATGATTCCTGGAATGGCTGCTGGTGATTCTTGCATAAGTATGTCCTGTGCTCCTGGGTAAATTTGTGAGAGGACGAGAGGTGATATAGCATAACAATGCTGCGTGGGCAGGAAGTGGCTGAGAGACTGACACAGAGAAGAGATTGGGCAGGTTCTAATGGAGAAGACAGAATCTTCAAAATTAATTTCAAAAAGAATGTAAACATATATGTATTTTTATAGATGCTAATACAAAACACATATTGAGTTTTTCGCCTATATATAGGGGGTGATTTAGTACCACTCTTCTGAATCTGTTTTGGAGCTCACTGTTTCCCATGCCTAGCAGTTTCCTGGGAATCTACTTCTTACTGTGTTGCAGCCCCGTTAACTCCTCTGCTAGTGCTTCAGGGATCTTGGGAAAGAAACTATAGAAAACTTACTTGCATTCTCAGTGTCTGCAAAACCTTCTGGAGCCATGAACCAACAAAGGGTGTTACATTCCCCCATCACTCCATCTATCCACATCCTTCTACCCAGAAAGTATAGGATGAACTGAGTTAGGAAGGCAGGAATTACACTGTAAAGACAACAATCTCTCTAGTAGAAAGAAATCATTGAACTCCGTAAGAGACAGTGTACATATATGCAAGGATATATATACCATTGCATTGACCAGTGCAAAAAAACAGACCTCAGTTTCACCTATTCAGAGAAGAACTTTTCATCCATACATGTCAGTATTATCTTTCTTTTTTATAAAATGGACCATAGATTTTGAAGTTAATAAGACTATGAAATTCTCTGGGCTTGTACTAGACCAGTTGAAGCTTCTTTATTAATGTTTTATGAAATTTCTTATGAAGACTTAATGTAAGTTAAAGGGAAAATATGAATAGTATTTCAGTGAGCCGGAATCAAGGTCTTCAGAACTGTGGGTCAGACTGGGCAAAAGGGAATTACATGGGGTGCTGAATCAAGACTGATGCTTTCAGAGGTGATCTTCAAAAGATGAACTTTTACACCAGACATCCTCCCAGACCACAATGTGTCAAAAAAACACTATAACAAAGTGAAGCCTACAAAGCAAAAGACTAAAGGGTATAATTCCAGTGTGATGTTGGAAAAGAACAGAAGCAATCTGGGCCATCCAGAGTAACTGCTCTGAAGAACTTGCTCATTTTTTCCACAGAGCAGAAATATATGAGCCTATGGCAGGGAATTAAAGGAGTGCTCAGTAATAACTGGGACTCAGTGTAAATAATGAAGGGGTATAAAGAATGTATATGACTGGAATGTACAATCATAGAAGATTAAAAAAAAAAACCAAAACTGAAAACAAAATAAAGCAAATACAAATTCTGAAAGGGAGTACATTCTTGGCACTATCCTTTAAAGGGGAAGTTGGGAAAGGAAAAAAAACCATTACATGATGACGAGGGTGGGTAGGTAGGTAAAGGAGAATGTAGGTATTGAAAATAAAACCAAAAACTTTTAAGGATATGAGCTAAGAAATATAGACAAGAACTACAGGAAGAAGGAAACATTCAGAGTCAAATGACTGTGGTTTCTCCTTCATCTGAAGAATTATACAGCATTCTCCTAACTCCAAGTGGGCATTACATCAAAAATGTTAATAGGAGAGACTGTGTTTTCAGCTTGTACTTTATAGGTAGTCAAGCATTTCCTGATTGGGACAATGGTCCAAGAACAGGTTCACTGATGTGTTGAAACAATCTGGAATTTGTAATTTTATTGTAGAACTGCTGGGTTAGAAAGGATGCCCCATAAAGGCATGGGGAGCATGTATTTGGGCTTTGCAAAGAGGATAAGGCAAGTTCTCCTTTTCTTATGGATGTTGTGAGAACAGGATGGTGGCAGCTCATCCACTTTCTTTCCTGTTGCAATTTGTCCGAATGGGAGCTGGACAAGCTTGTGGTTTGCCTGGTGCCAATCAGCAGTAAAGACTTTGTCCACTGTCCCCACAACTACCTGCTGGGGATTCAGAAATGCCAAAGTGCTTTGGCATTGAGTCCATGTGCATGAGGCACATCTTAAATGTCTCTTTCCTTACAAAATTTGTGTGCATGAAATTCATCTTCTCCCTGGAGTGGGATTCCCAGATTCCACAGACACAGTGAGGACAGTGGTGGAATGTGTCTGTGTGCTGCCATGGGCATTCAGTCTAGCTGCCACTGCATGTTTGTAGGTCAAAACTTTGTAACTCGGCACTTTATCTCCTGGGCTAGACAGTGGGAATTGTTTGCTCCATGTGAGCTCACGTAGCTATGCATTCATTGTAGAACCCAAGATGTACATTATCTTTATGAACAAAACCAGTATATTTGAAATGTCAGCAAAATATTCTCTTCGGCACCAATACTGCCAGATTACATATGTGTTTAGGAGGTTCAAGGTTGTAGTTAAACACCAGTTAGGATTTCAACAGTTCTGGTGTTGGCCAGGTGCCTACAAACCAACTGACTTTAATTCCTAATTGCCTTCCCTGTATGGGCCACTGGGCTTTTAAAGACCCATATACACAATACAAAAGAGTTTCCTCGGTGTATATGATGCAGTTCAAAGTATACCAGTTCCTGGGCAGAAATTGCAGCTTCAAACAAATGAAGTTGAAAGAAAGGTATAATACATATATGCAGGAAGTGTTTGTGCAGGGTATACGTACCACTCTGCAGATCCTGTGACTTGATAACTACTGGCTTTGTTTTGCTAGAAGTTTACATTAGAAATGCAAAAACCAAACTAGAACCTGAAAAGAGGAACAGCTGTAAGGTATAGAAAGCAATTGCGAAAACAGACTGAGATTCACCATTTGATTTTTATGATTGGGGGTGACACCTATGGAGGAAGGTTTAAACCAGCTACCAGCTTGCAAAATTCTAAGGTGATTTTCTATTTGCAGATAAATCCTGGGGTCTAAATTGTTTTTACCAGAACCAGATTTTAGTCCTGTTGTTCAAAACAAATGTCCCCTTCTTCCTGTGCACCTTTCATGGAAATCTTAATGGAAAGCAATTCTGGTGTCAAATGTGTCCTGCAGTGTAAATGCAGGCACAAGGCTCTGCATGATGGAGACTCTATATTTACTTGTCCACCACCATATGCTGCCTTTTTATTTTCATCCTTTCCCAGTAAATAAAGTGTGACATCATGTCTTAGGAGAGAGACTTCCTTTCTTTTGTTTTCCTTTTGTTTACAGTTTGCTGTTATCATAGATTTTCTCAGTGGGTGAAAAAGAGGGTTTCTTTCAAGGGTTGTGTTGAAAAGTTGTCTGTAGGAAGTACTACAGGCCTTGGTGTCCTGCCAGTTCAGCACACTGAAGTGACTGCTTTCTCTTTGATGGGAAATCCTACTTCTTATTCTCAGAGGGTCACTTTAACACTTAAACTTTTAAATTTTTTTAAAAATAAATCTGAGAATCTGAATTATAACCTTGTGGTTAGGAAAAAATACATTTTAGTAGGGAAGAAACTTGTTATGACCTTAGGTAAAATGCCAACTGCAATAAAAAGACTTTCAAGTGTCATTTATACATTAAGCAAGATTTAAAGAGACAGTAAAAAATATCTGACTGCGTTTGCCAGAATCTATATAGCTTTTTATTCTTAGAGATAATGAGGTAAAATGTAGCTTGTGTCTTTCAGACTAATGGCCTGTTTTTTGTGGACAATACACAGTGGGATTTTTTTCAAGGAAGCATGATAAGCTTTGGCTCTAAAATGAGACCTGACTATCCTCCAGTGATTTTTTTAGTTTCTCTCTGATGCAGAAGCTGGATAGTGATGAGCAAGCTCCACAACAGCTTTCCTCCATTTTTCCAAAAGAGTTCACAAAGTGTTCTCAATTCCAACGAGGGTGAGTGGAAGAGAAATTAAGGAAATACAAGAGGAGTCTGGGGATTCCAGCAGTGCATCTATAAGGAACACATAACTGTTTCCCCACTAGCACCATGAAGGCTGCAGAAGAAAGTAAGGTCTAAGGCTTGTTTACTCCCCTCTCTCCTTCTGTTGCAAAATACCTTATTTTTAAATGATGGTTGTGGGTCAGTCATTGCGACATGGAGTCTCTGATGTTGTGTAGCAGGAACAAATGCTGCACAACATTCCTTGTTCTCTGGAGATTTGCAAGTATTGCCCTAAATCAAGATGTTTCAGAAAACTCTCAGCTGTATTATAAACCAATTTAAACCTTCTGAAATACCTCTTTTAGGCCTTTCTTTACTGTATGCCATGCTCAAGAGTCTTCTTGAAAAACTCTGTTCTAATTTTCATTGACCAGTCCTGCTGTCATTGCTTGAAGGACACAAATGTTGGTTGAACCAGAAATTGTCCCTTCAAGCTTTCTGTTCTGAATCTGAGACTGAAGCAGAAGCAGCAATGCAATTTTAAACCTGTGAACATTTTTTATAAAGACTTATACTATTTATTACATATTAAACCATATAAGTAGAAAAAGCTAAGAAACCTGCATGTTAACAGCACTATCTGCAGTCTAAACCAAACAGATGTCAAGCTATATTTATCTTTCCAGAAGGAAAAACCACCACCACCAACAAATTGCCATGACAATCTTTTGTCTAATGCAGTCTTATGAAAGATGGTGAAACTTTTGCATGATATGTAAACAAGCTGAGATGAGAGGAACTGCTTTTATATTTTTTGGATGTCAAGGAACTGCTTTTATATTTTCTGGATCTCAGCTTTGTTACCTGTTGTCTGTACAAGAAGGACCAAAATAAATAACAGTTCAATTCCAGAAATACCAGAAAGGGCAAACAGAAAGGAAATGCTGTTGTTTAATTATGTGTTTGTCATTTTTCTCTGACACTCCTCACCCACAAGCAGGAAGTCAGTTTTAGTTTGGAAGGAAGAAATTCTCAGACATAGTTCTAGGTCATGACTATATGATAAGACATTTCTTCCTCCATATGCTCATTGCTCTGGAGGTCACTTCTCCCTTTGGCCTTTCCTGGTACATATAAGGTTTTTCTGATTCCCTCTAACAGTGATTAATCCAAAACCATGCCTGAATTCCATGTCTATTCTGTGTTTTGACAGTGGCTGTTGTAAGCTGCACTATGCACTATACAAGACACTTATCTTTTGAACAATTTTATAATCAGAAATTATTTGAGCTCAAAGAGCAAGTTTGGGAAAGGGTCTGCCTCTAACTGAAATCTTTTTCTTTCCTCTTTCACATGTAAGGCAATTTTCATTCACCTCACCTCACACCAGATACACAGTGCACAAACTCTCCATGCCAGAACACAAGATTTTTATCCATTAGACTTCAAGGATTTAACAAAAAGTCAAGGCTCAAGGAGGCTGGTGCGCAAGCACTGCCATGGCACATTACAGAGATAGCTCAAAAAGTTTACAAAGCTATGGCAAGAACAGGGGCTCATTCCCGGCAGAAGTTAAACAAATTGTTTGGTAAGGTGCTTAAATAAATCAGAATATACAGCTCCTACACTTTTGACTGAAAGCTGTGTTGGCCTTAGCTGTATTTTCATCTCTCAGTCTGTGTGCTAAAAAACATGGAAAGAGTAACTCATATTGCATCAAATGGTAGCTGCTGAGTGTATATATTCCATTATTTAAAGAAAACAAAAACGGAGGAACAAAGGAAAGAGAGACAAAACACAGAGGTAGGAAAAATGAAATTTTGCAACAAATGCTAGCAAAAGTAGTAGCAAATATTGCAGCTGAGGCAAGGAAGATGCTTTTGAAAGTGTTATATAAAAGTGTATTAACAAAGAAGTACTGAAATTAAGGAAGAACAAGCTTAACAGGAAAAAAGAAGGTGGTTTGAATATGCTTTACAAATTTAATTTCTCCTGGTCTCATAGATGGAAGACTTGTGTCACCTTTATACTGCTAAATAAACCAGGGTGACTGTCTGTGCTCTGGCCCTGCAATCATTACAAACAAAAGATTTTATCCATGTGTCACTTGGGTCTGTATTTCTCTGTTCTACATAAGGTCCCTTCAGTCTTGAACATAGTTATTATTTTGTCTGGTTTTCCCTTCTATCTCTGAGTGCCTGAACTAAAGGAAGGACAATGTTATGGGCCGCTGGTGGGATATTCTCACTGTGTGAAACCACAGGTGTGCATTTCATGAGAGTGCAAGGATATCCAGGGTGTACAATGGTACAGAGTTTTACAGGATACCACTGGGGGACTTTGTCAAGGGGAGGGAGCCATATAAGGTGCAGTTTTACCCATACTTTCTCTGGGAGGAGGCATTTGACCTGGACTGGGATGTGTTGACAGTGAGTCCACCTCGCTGATCAGCATCCTAGTACGCAAGCTCACTCCCTGACTGGTTTTTTATGTAGTGATGCAGATGCAGCATAAGTGTCTTTTAATTGCAAAAAAGAAATGTCACTGGCCATTTTACTGTATGTCCAAAAGATCACTCAGTCAGTGAATTACATGTCTTTTTTGGCAGTTGGTCGTGACAGTTGAACACAAAGACTAAGTATACAGATGGCTCTTGCTGTTTCATTTGTGTTTGTCAGCAGCAAGGGTTTGGCATATTGAGGGAGAAATCCTGTCTTACCTACCCCGCTGTCTTCATCTGGAGCCTGTCCCAGCAGGCCTGAAATATTTAGGAGGAATTTTCCTACTGCCTTCAATAAGTCTAGGACCAGCCTCTTGTTCTCCTGGGCCTCCTCTGCATATGAAATGCATTTCTTATTCAACAAGTGTGTGTTTTGCTAGTCTCAGATTACTAAAACCATAGCAAAAACATAGATTTTGTTACCAGAATAGAGCTTGAATAAGCATGGACACAGTCAGTCAACCATGAGCCTTTGTTAGCAAGATGTTCTTTCCATACAGTGCTTCTCCAGGTGAGAGATAACCCATGGCTCCCCAAGCAGATTCTGTGACCATTCAGTTCCTGTTCATTTTCACACCTTGAAATCTGAATAAGGAAAGCATTATTTTTGGCTGATGCAAACACAATTTAAGTCCTGCTATCATAATTTAGGAAGATGTTTCTTTACATGCAGAGAATAGTTGGCTGAACAATATAAGAACACTATGAGCACATGCTGCTGTATTTCAGTGTATGTATCCTCTTGTTACCTGTGGCATGAAAATTATTCCAAGAGCTGGAATGGAGGCAGGGAAAGGAAGTGCCTTCCTTTGCACGATCACTACCCCCTGACTGCAGTGTTCTCTTGTAACGACGGGTGTTTCAGAGATGGTATCAGATCACTGCTGTTGGTAGGATTTCTTAATAATGCCAAAATAAACAAGGTTGGAAAATTGCTAGAATCAACAGCATCCTGCCTTAATATTGCACAGAAATGCTTGTCATAGTCCAAGTCTGGACTGGAAATGAAATGCTGAGTTTACCCACACACAACAACAGAAGCAGTGGAGGGTCAGGCACATTTCAGCCTTAATGGCTTTTGCAGGGTAAAGCCTGACAACTCCTCCTGCGAAGACTACACTCAGAGCTGCTACTTGTTTATGTGGTCCACTGAGATTGGGACAGTGATTGACGAATAAAGGCCAACAAATCTATGGTGCAGTCACTGCCAAGTTGCCAGGTTATAAAATGTGAAAATCAACACTCTTACCAGGCTATGGGGCATCAGTGAGTTTGGACAGATACTTCATAACATCACAGGTCAGCAGAAAAAAACCTTTTCATCTGAAAGATGAAAACCTGAAAAATTGAAACATTAAAGAAATAATGGGGGCCTTATTTCTGCCTCCTTGCCACTATTCAAATCAATCCCAATATGGTCAACCAACACTGAACCACTGCAAAGAAGATTCAGGGTCTTCCCACAGATGTAAACCATCTTATGATAAGAGATTCATGCTGGTTGATGAGGCTTATTCCCATTGTTAGTACGAGTTTGGCAGATTTGTCCCCTGAGAAAACAGCTATTCTCAGACACAAAATTAAATTTTGCAAAATTTCACTAAAACATAGTGAAGCATTATAGAGCTAAATTTTGTACATAATCAGACTGAAACAAAGATGCTGACAAAATAAGTATTGTAATAGACAGTTACTGTCAGTCACTGTTCAGAAATAAGTAAAGCCATTATGGCTGAGTTGCAGAGGTCATGTGATCCCACTCCTTACTGTTACTCTAAAAAGGAGCTGTCAGTATCAAATGAGACTTTATTTAAGTTTGCCGAGTTGTAATTGCCAAGAAGTGAAAGTTAAACTTGATAAAAGAATTCATATGCAGACAGGGTCTTGGTGTGGTGGGGAGGACAAAAGGGCTTTGTGCCAGTCTGCTACAGTCCTGTCACATAATTTGGGATCTCAGTGGTAACAGTGAGAATACTGTTTTCTTTGCTTCCTCTTAAATCCATGCAAGAAGGACAGTTTGAACTACAGGGTTTAACTATGGCAACTTTCTTGGACAGGAGTTGAACATCATCTTTGCCATCTGCTACTATTTCCAGGTCCAGGTGGTGTAAGACACCTGAGGGATTCAGTTGGTTTGATAGGTTAGTTCATAGGCTGTAGGTTTTAGTATCTAAGATTTTGTCTTGTGATAACAGAAAGGGAAGAAGTAGGGAACTGTGCCTTTGAAGAGTTCCTGGCATGTACTGGTTGAAACTGGATGTGATATGTTATGTGAAGCTGGTTGCATTATGCCAAACTGTGCTGTGGGATGCTGACCAGAGGACTGCAGTATCTCAAGAAACAGGTCTTTCTGGGACTCCTTAGCTCTGTCTAAGGACTTTCAGGTGCTGCTCTTTCCTCCAAAGTGCAGAGCCATGCTAATGCTTCTAGTCACCTGAAGAATTGAGAGCATACATTTGTTCTGGCTATGTGTACATGATGTGGGGAATGTCCCAAGGGAAACAGCTCCCTCCATACTCCAGCACGTTTATGTGACAGTCACTCACCTTAATTCCATGTATTCATAGCAAACATGTTTTTTTAGTTCTTATAAAGCTAGAGACAAAACAAAGGTGATGTATGTATGCATTTTGCATTATGGTGGATGAATTTTTGCATGAAAACGTTCTGTCAGTTCAAACATGAATGGCAGATTTAATCCCTTGCCTGAAATATTGTTCTAGAGATGGAACTCTCTAGTTTTATAAATTATAGTTTTATAAATTCCCTATTTAAAACTATGTATTTAACTGTTAAAAAGGGTACTGAGTTTGAAAATCCTATACAGGTTCAGTTTTTTGTATTGTTTCCCAACATGTCACTATTATATACTTCCTAGAAAGCAGAATGTATGCTATAAACAAAATCAGTTAATATAAAGAGTAAAAGTGTTATCTGCTCTCAAAAGAGATTGAGTTGGGCTTTGACAGGCTTACCCTGCTTTGAGGATATTTCTGCTCCCGTGCCCTTCTGTGGCAAAACTCCCACTCTTTTCAGCCATGTAGGACCAACCCCAGAGACAAGAGAGAAGCAAAAGGCTTTTACATAACAATGGAAGTGTGATGAAGAGAAATATCAGGACATTCAGCTAGTCTCTCTGTGAATGGAACAAAAACAACAAATGAAAGCTGATCTTTCGGGGGCGGGATGGGGGGTGGGTGGTGGTGTTTGAGGGAGGGGGTTAGGGTTGGGTTTTAGTTGTGGGTTTAGGGTTGGGGTTTGGGTTGGGGTTAGGGTTAGGGTTAGGATTAGGGTTAGGGTTAGGGTTAGGG
>JANIJG010002159.1:7132-17869 GCA_024611175.1 Megaceryle torquata | reverse complement strand
TTGTTCCCTGGCGGTTGAGAGGGAGGGGGGTTGATCGGGGGGGGGCGGGAGATGAGGAGAAGAGGAAAAAGAGGAGGAGCGGGGGGGGGGGGGGGGGGGGGGGGGGAAGTGATGGTGGTATTTTTGTCTCTGTTTTGTATTTTACTACTGCTGTCTGAATGGCTCTAGTCACTTGCATATTCTGGATTAGATTTTGGCTCTGATTTATTTTGTTCCTTTGCAATAAATGGTTACTTAAACCCTAGCCTTTACTACCCTTACAGGAAAATTTAATCCCTTCATACAGTTTATCTAAATTTGATCACTGCTGTGTGGCAAGAAGTTGACATGAGGTCTTCTCCAGTAAATCGTCTATCTTTGAGAGTAACTAGATGCCAGCTGATCAGAAACCACACCGCTTCCTGTAACTTCACACTTATTCATCTTTGCAGAATCATCCCACTGAAAACTAGCAGTACAATTTTGGGTTATTTTAATTAGTGATAGAAAAATTATCTCAAGATCTACTTAGATTGCATAAGACAGAGACGTGCAAGTAGCCTGTTTTGCACACAAGAATTTCCAGCAATTCACTTCTTTCAAATCTGTCCTTCAGTTACTTACCCTCTGTACTGACTCAGATGTCTTGTTTGGTCTGGACTTCCTAACTGGAACCATATCAGCTCAGCACCAAGCAAGTGAAAAACAAAGCAAATGTCTCCTGTTTTGCTGCCCACCTTCTTCTGATTGCTCCGTCAGCCTCCTACTCTGGCTTGTAGTAGACTTGTGAACCAGACCTAAACATTGGTACGAGAATCATGAGGCAGAAGGGCAGCGTTGGAGAAAATTAGTAGCAAGGAGGAGTCCTAAAATTAAGTCCAAACATTATTTCAATCAAGACCAGCTTGTCCTTTATTTGTAATGAGAATGGATATATATGATCCTTCTGCATAACTTTCATATATCCTCAGCCATTCTACCACAGCTTAAGTCTAAAAGGAAGGATGCTTAAATCAAAGTGATTAAGTTCAGCTTCTGGCTCAGCTACATTTTTTTTTTTGTGAAACTTTGCCCATATTCTTACTGTTTCAATTTGTCACCTCAAAGAGGGCAGTGAAGACTAATTGCCCATTTACAAAGAATAAACATTTAAAATGGGACAGTGCTTAGGATCTGGAGTTTCATTTAAAATGTGATTCCTGTTTGATATTTGCCAAGGTTTTGGTTGCTGAAAGATGCAGATAGGGGTCCAGTGGTATTTTCAAAGTATCTACTAAGATTAGGTTGCTGATACTAAAGGAAGTTTTGTCCTTAGTCTGTTTGGTGATTCTGTAAATCCTTCGATGTGTCATCTTTAGGCCCTTAATGAAGGGGGACTAAATACTGTGTGTCTGCTTGTCTATCCCAGGGGTCGGTATTGGACTGATACTGTTCAACACCTCTGTTAATGACCTGGTTGACAGGCCACAGTGTGCCCAGCAAGACTGCAGATACAAGGTTGGAAGGAGTGGCTGGTTCATAAAATGGTTGTGCTGCCTTTCAGAGGGACCTCAAGAGGCTGGAAAAATAAGCTGACATGAATGGACACCAAATTGACCACGAGCCATAAGATTTAGGAAGATGTTTCTTTCCTTCCACTCAGCCCTGATGACACCATATCTGGAGTGCTGTGTCCAGTCCTGGGTTCCCTAGTATGAGAGAGACATCAGCACACTGGAGTGAGTCTGGTGAAAGACAATGAAGATGATGAAAAGATTGAGACATGTTAGCTATGAGGTGTGGTCTGAGAGAGATGGGTTTATTTAGCCTTGGATTTTGTCAATGTGTATAAACACCTGATAGGGAAAGTAAAGACCACCAAGCCAGACTCTCTCAGTTGTTCTTAGTGATAGGACAAGAGGCAGTAGGCACAAACAAATACAGGAAATTCCATTTCAACATCAGAAAGGACATTTTTATTAAAAGTGTGATTGAACAATAGGACAGGTTGCCTAGAGAGGTTGTGGACTCTCCATCCTTGGAGGTATTAAAAATCCCAATGGACATAGTTCTTGGTAACTTACTTTAGTTAACTCTTCTCTGAGTAGAGAAAATCTAGATGATCTCTAGAAGTTTCTGCCAAAATCAACAATTAGGTAATTCTGTGAAATCGATGAAGAATGGCTAAAGTAACTTGAGTTGTCTTGCATTTGGTGCAGGGTAGGAGAGTGAATCCTTATTATCTGGTGGGTTAACTAACTCATAACTATTTAATGTATCTAAGCCCATAGTATCCTAAACTCTGTAGATACTTTTGACAAATGTACCTAGTCTTTGCACTGGGGACTGCTTCCCCCCCTGCCCCATATCTGTGCAGAATATGGCTCTGAACCCTCCCTGAACTGTGCATTGGAACTTCCTCTCAAGCTCTCATATCTTATTGTGATTAGCAGGTCAAAATATCTTAACGTATTCACATGCTTATGGAAATTTTGAAAGCATGAATGTTATTGTTCAAAAGTCTAAACTTCTATTTTTGTAAGTACGGTGCTGGCGTATTTGTGTGCAAACAAGAGTAGATGTGCAGAGCTCAAAGTGCATGACCTCTGGGGTCTTCTGCTTTTTCATTTTGCAGAATGCTTCTCTCTGTTGGAATATTTTATTCACTTTGCAAATGTAACTGGATTGAGAGGCTCAGATGGAAGGTAAAACAAAGGTGCAAAGTATTATAGTTGTATATTTATGTTCAAGCCAAAGGGTTCTGAACAGAACAGTCCAGGTGATATATTTTTTTTTAAGACAAAAGTAACATTTCATTCTACGTTCTTCGCTAGTCTTAAACATCTCATATCTGAACAGTTTGCAGGCCTTGCTGTTATAATTGCATCTGCAGATGATGCAAAGAAACAACTTTTCCTGATGAAAATATCATAAACAGATGATGAATTCACAGTAGATTACAATGCACTGAGTCTTCGCAGTCTTTCCCAAAGAGGACAAGAAATTGCTGAGACATTATTCTCTTGGAGAAAACATAGCAGGAATACATATTTTTCACAGCTGCAGAGTTTATTCTCCTAAACCAGATGAAGTCTATGTACTTAAATATATCCATTCTGTTAAAAAGAATTTGTTTAAATAATACACCAAGCTTTCTAATTTATATTACTATTCAGATAAATGGCTCTTAAGTGAATTTTCTTAATGCATATAGTGCAGACTTCGGTCATACAGGGTAGTCCATGAGGATTTAAACTGGTGGAGTTATTCCATTGGAGCTGAGAGAATAGTTTGGCCATGAAAAAAAAAAAGTGCATATTTCCCATCCTAATTAAAGCTATCTATGGACCTCAGATTGGTGTAGAAGAGCTTGACTCAGGTGTTTCCCTTTCCATTCATGTTAAGACTGCCTTTTGATTTCAGCAAAATACTAGAGAAGAACAAAAAAGGCAGTCTTAAAAGGAGTTGTCTGCTTCATATGTGTTTGCATCTGGTGAGGAACTCAAGGGTAAAGTTTGGTTCCAGGAACAGGGTCAGGAAAACATAGACTGGAGCTGAGAGTCAGTAGGTCATTATGAGAAGACACTTTAAAGACTGATGTTTAAAAAGAAATATTCAAAAAACATACCATCTGTACTGCTAGAAACTGTATGAAGCTATGGAGACGAAGTTGTTCTACATATTAAACACAAATCTGAACATTCATGCTTTCTGTGTTACAAAAAATCTGGTACAACTTTCCACAGCATAGTAACTTGTGTTTATCAGCATTCCTGTCCCCTTCAACAAGGGGTGCTTCACTTTATATACCTATCTCAAGAAAGAGATGAGAACTGAAAAGAATTTTCTAGATTAAAGCTCAGTGTAAATTAGCACGCTCAAAGAAATGAGAAGTCACCTGCTTCTAGCAGCTTTCAATAGGAAGCAGATCCCTTTTTGGAATGCAGATTTGGTAACAGCTAATTAGTTTATGTAGCTAAACTTGTACATGGACTTTCAGGTTAGGGAGAAAAACCCCAACATCTGTAGCACACTAACAATAACCAGTCCCTAGACATTTCCCAGCTTAATGTATATTGAGACATATTTCAAAGCCATATTGTTGGAGCAGCTGAGAGAAGCTGCAAAATAGCCTAGAATAGTGATTCACATCTGAATACTTTTGAGTTAAATACAGAAGGGCTGCTTACTATAGATGCTTTTCAGTGTTAGAATTGAGGGTTAGGAGAGATCAGAGGAAAAATAAAAAGAACCCATGCAATTCTGGGGAGGGTAGAAGAAACCTGATTGATCTTTTCTGTGGTGTCATGGCACAAATGAAATAGTGCTGGAGCTGTATTCACCTATGTGGAGTCAATTTGCACCTGAGTGAGATGTAGATGGGGTTAAGCCCATCTGGCAGTGAAAAAGGTCAGAAGAGATTTGTTTGTTTGTTTTCAGCTCACCATTACTTAGATTTACGTGGCACCAGTCAGGTTTTAATGAAGATTCTCATCATCAAAATATTTTGTTGCTCTAGCAACTCTGTCTTCAGTCACTAAATTTAAAGATATTTGCACCTTTGCTTTTTTTAAAACAAAAACAAAGTTCTTTTTTTTTTCCCCACTGTTATCCTTCATTCCAAGTGCAGTCAAATCAAGTCAGCTTAAACATGACTGATTTGTAAATTTGTATTTAATAAAGTTTTTTATATATACTTTAGCATTCCAGGAGTGTGTGTATGCATCACTTTGCACACACAACTATTTTCAAACTGAGTTTTACACTCTCAAATTCTTGAACTTGTCCTACTTGCAAGTTTTTGAAAATTTTGAAAATTTCCTCTCTGAAGAGAAAATTTCATGTTTAGATTGTGTTGTCCTCATGTGGCACATTCTTGACTTTTAAGTCAAGAATTTCAGAATGCTTTTCAGAAGTATGAGCTAATCTATTAAATATAATGAGAAAGTAAAAATTGGTGATAATTTTACTGGCTTTCTGGCTTGTTAAGTCTCTACATTATAACGTTTCTCTGAACAACCATAAAACCTAGAAACATTTTTCCAAATTCAAAAGAGAGCTTTAGATATAATTGTGTGACTCTAGGGGCTAGCTTTTTTTTAAAAAAAAAATAACAGAATGAGACTGAAAAGCAATTTGGTGAAAATGGAAAATGAGGCAATAACAATAAGAAAGAAATGTGTACAGAAAGCTCTTTTTGTGGTGTACAGTTTCTTGGATTGAGGTCAACTGGAATTTATTGTATGTGATTATTTTGTTTATTAAGTCAGGAGCACAGGTACAGGAAAGGAGCAATTTATGACAATACATGACCAAGGAAGTGATAGTTGTGTGTAACAACTCGCATTCAGTTTGTTTTATTGAATGTTATCAATAGACACCTTGGTGAATGGCAGAACACCTCTCTATTGTACCGTAATTAAATTCTCACTGATTTGCACCTCAGATCTGTTCTCTTGATGATAAACTGTTCTATGGACATGACATCATCTATTGAAACTGCTCAGAACATTGCACAATTATTAATATATTATCACTAAGTTGATAGTGAATGGTTTTCCAAGTCATAAAATGAGACCAGATTATTTTACAATAGAAAGGATGTAAAATAGCTAATAACTTGGACTGAATTGCTTAAGTGATTTTATTCTGCACTTTGTATGTTAAACACTGACAAATGAGGGCAATTAACACTGTAGCAAAGTTCAGAGTGTACAACACAGAGCACATAGTGCCAAGGCAGGTTATTTCCTTCTCCCTGGTACGGTTGTACTCTACAGTTAGTCTTGGCTGTTAGTACCCACCTCTTGCCATTTCAGTCTAGACTCCAAGAATATATATTGCTTCTGTACTTGCCCATATGTATTGCATGTGTCATATGTTGGGTGACATATGCTGTTTGTGCTAGAAAGCTCCAGAATTCTTTTATTGTTAATTGAACGTAAAAAACCCTGCCATCCTTGAGCAGAAGTGAGGAACAATCACAGGAGGACTCTGAGCACTTGTGAGATCGTCTTCCCTGTCACGTGGCTTTACAGCGAGATGGTCCCTATCCCTTACCATAGTACAGAGTCTCCACATTGGAGTCAATGGATTGGTTATTGTTCAAATTTCTTAAATGTTAGTTATACCTTGTATAGGTGTCCTCTTCTATGCATTGCCTTTCTCTTGCTGTGATGACTTCCTTTAGGTAGGCGGATTTTAGATACAAAATTTCTACTCTAGACACATGAGTTCTAATTTAATTTGCTTAAGCAAATGCTGTCTTGCACAAAGAGCTTCCATATGAGGTAAAAGATCTTTGTGTGTTTTGGAGGGTTTTTTTGGTGGGCAAAGGAGGTCCTTTTGTTAAAATTAATTATTTTGCAGTTTCCCAACTACTTAAAGTTTTGCTTCTGAACTGCTTCTGAACATCTCCATCTTGATAGCCTGAACTGTCTCATACTACACCCGTAAGATTCATGAAATAAGCATTCTCATGTCTACTTTGCTCTGCTCGTTTAATCTGGCAGGCATTCTCAGAGCTTGTCCAGTCCACACAACCATAGCATCCTGCTGTTTCACCCAGTAATGCCATGATCAGAATAATTTTCCTGTGTCCCATTCTTTCTGTTTCCCAAAATTATTTAAGCTTCCTTAGCCCATCAGAGTACTCACATGTCAAACTGTAAGATATCCTGGGGTACCTGGAAGCCCTTCTTGCTATTTTTGTTATTTGAAACAAGTCTAATTTTTCTGGAATAAATATTTTTCAGTGGGCTGGATAAAGTCTATGCTTATCAATCTAGAGAGACCCTAATGGTGGAGAAAAGTGAGGGGGCAATATTCTGAGTTTCAGACCATTGCTCTCTTGAACACTTCATTGTGTATTTTCAAATGATCAGCAAAAAGCCTAGAACTCAGGTGTTTTTTCTTTCCAGCATGACTATTTTGGCTGCTGGACTATAGCCAAGTTTGCTTTTATCCCTTTTCTGACTGTTGCTATGAATATTTAATCAATTCCATGTACGGTGAAGCAAATTCAGCAGGAAGGAATGAAAATGCCATTGATATAGCAGATTGTCCTACATCTGTTGGTTTGGGGACACCTTGAGGATGGTAGATGTTTTGGATTCCACAGACATATTCTAGAATGGGCTACCTCTCTGGAGAGTCAGCAAGTACTGCACGCTGGAGCACTTGCAGCTGCTCCTCCATTGTCTGTATTTTGGGAGGGGGGGGACTTAGTCCATCTCAGTTTCATAACAGCAAAGTGTTGGGTATCAGATTCCTGGTAAGGAGTCTGAAGTGGTTTCTGTAGCCCAGAAGTAAGCCAAATGAGCCTTTTCTGAGTACTGGATTTCTTAAACAGATCCTAGTCTGGCTACTAATGCCTGTAAATGCTAATTTCAGGCACACAGGCAGCCCAGGTGCCTGGGGCCCAGCTTGAGCTGTAGATTTTAGGAAACAGTGCAATACTTCTGAGTTAGATGATGTCCTGTTCAGCACTGTGGTGCCTCTGTGCTTCTGCTGCCCTTACCAGGTGCTTGATGGAAAGATAAGAATCCTAATGAGCAAGTGGCTTGCCAAGATTTAATTTCTTCACTCTGCATTTCAGCCTAAAGCATTTTTTTTCTCATTCATGAGCAATTTTCAGAATGTTCACAATAATAAAATAAAAACGTTGTTCAAATAATAAAAATTACTGCCAATAGTACACGGAAAAGACAAGCTGTGTTTTTAATGATGCAATTTGAAAAGCATATGTCAAAACACAAATGAAACAGCCTACTAAAGATCACACCAGCTAGGTTAGCAAAGCACAGTACTGTAGGATGAAAGGCAATAGAGAGCGACAACTTCTGTCTTCCTTGCTAAGAAGGACTTTACATGACCTTCTCCGGTACTTGAGCTGCAAAGCCCCAGTAACACTGGCAGGTACAGTAAAGAACTATTTTGGTCCTGTTTCACAGATGAGATAATTCAAAGCAAAGAGAAGTAAAAGTACAAAAGCAGAGGAGATATAGAAATGTCCTTTGTTTCCTTTAGCTTGCAGGCAAACTTTAATCCCCATACTATTAATCCCACTACGTGTATGACAATGAGAGCAAAGAAGAGCTGGGAAGTGTGGCCACATTTGTTTCTGATACTGTTTTAAAGTAATCCCAGATAGGACCAGACCGAGCTGAGTGAACCTGTCTCTCTATTCCAATCTTAGAGGCAGTGTTGTTCTTTTTTCCTTAGTAGTCTCTAGAGGCACTTGAATTACCCTGCCTCTCCTTGGTGTTTTAGGCAGTGTCTTATTACGAGGTGATACATAACTTGCCTGAAGTTTCTGCAGCTCACTAATACCAGAGATAGGAATAAAACCTGCCAGAACTTTTCTCCTCATTAATTTTCTGCTTAATTAAAAGAAGTATTTTCTATTAATGAGTATTGATGGAAGCTGAAGCCTGGACAGGATGGAAATGAAAACAGACAAAATATCATTGTCTGTACACAGTGACACTCTCCTCATTCCTCCCATGAAGTCCTACAGATGTCAGATTTGATGCCTTATTGCACCATTTTTTTTTTTTTTGCCCAAGTTCATAATTTTCTTTTCTGCAGCTTTGTGTGCTTAGGATGATCTTTCTGAGATAGGTTGTAATGTCTCTAGCTTTTCTATGTCTAAATGCTCCTTTCATGGTCCTGCTCTCAAGAAAGAGTTTCTAGCAAGAAAGTCAGAAAGACTTAAAAGATAGTGAAGTCTTGTATTTGATGCAGATGAGAAAAACATTGTGCTGGTGCAATAATCAGTGCTGCTCTTGTTTGCTGTAGTTCATCTAATAAATGCTTGATTCTTCAGGACTTTCACATTTAATTAGCTGTAAATTAATTAGGATAATCATGACTGACACTGCTGACTTGTTTTTCTGCTGCTTATAAAAAAGTTGTGTGTTTTTGCTTAGTTGTCCAGTTATATTTTGCTGTGGAAAAATCTAACTGTAAGCTATCCGTGGCATTGCCAGGAGTCACCACAGAGGCTGGTCTCCATTTATTAATGGGATTGCTGTCTGGTATTTTTCTCTACTCTCATCAATTTATAAATCTTTCTTACATACCTTAACATTCAGGCAGTCTGCCTTTATTTCTCTTGGCTATTTCCATACTGGGCTCAGCAGTTTCTCTCTACTCTTGACTGGCTCCCTCTCCTTCCCCTCATTGTTAGGGCAAATTCTCTGTTCTTGTTAGGTCTTTAGTGGAGCATCATGATGGCCTTTTATTCACTGATCATTGTTTTCCAGTTTATTGCAGTCGTACTACCAGTGCATACTTGGATATCTCCCACATTCTTTTTTCATAGTCTTTTTCTACCAGGAACTGGGAGATGAACAAAACTGTGTAAAATTGGTATTTCACCATTTCTTTTCGGTGTTCAGTATGTGTGGAATGTTGATGACAATAGTATCTTTACTGTTGTACAGAAACTTTAACATAACTATTGCTTTTCTAAGTTAAGATCAGTAGCAATGGTGAGAGCCAGGTTTTGGAGCAGTGATGGGTGTGGACAGGGAAGGAAGAAAAGGTTAGAAGAAATCCTGTGATTTCTGCCCACCCATAATCTTGACCAAGATATTTCACTTGGTTCCATGTGGAAGTTTGAAATTTCAAATTAAATAAACCTTCAACATATCCCTCTTCTTGCTCAGTTCCACAGTTATTTCATAATAGCATTGTCATCAATATAATAAGATTAAACTGAAATGGCCTGTATTGAGTTAGATTTTGCTGAAGAAGGCACCCTGTGCCCAAAACCATGCTTGCTTTTTCAAGCTGTATCAGCTAATCTAATAAAAGATACCATTTTTATAAAACTCTTTTCACTTATGCCCATTCTTCATATCCTTCTAAATCAATAAATAAAGTTAAGGGAATCTAAAAATAAACTAGGCTGGTTTTGTGGAAGGTTCCCAAGCATGTGATGCAAAACACCTTAAGAATCTGGCTATATGCTCAGCAGTATTTCTCCCGGGAGACAATTACTGGGAAGAACATTAAGTGAGAGATGAGGACCTGAAATTGGTTTTAGAATGCAACTTTTCTCATTTTGCATAAAAGACTTATGTACAGACACTGAATGGTAGAGCCATGCAAAGTGACATGGTAAATTGTTTATTTCTCAGTGGTTCCTTCCCTAAGAGCGTAACTGCTTAGAAGAGCACAATGCCATACACTACCTGATAGTGCAGATCTATTTCCTTCTTATATGCTTGATATGGACACTTTGGTATTGCTGTAAATATATGAAATATGTGGCAGGTAAAGAGAGTAGAAGCACTTTGGTTTAATATATGCTTGAGGCTTTCAAGCAGCTATCTGTTAATGGTGCATTGACTAAACCATATTCCTGCAGTTAGTAAAGCACCATTTCTCTGAATTTGTTAATACAATGTAATGAAAATTTTTTTTTTCTTTGCACGAGTTCTGAGATAATCAAACCACTGAGAAGTCATGTTATCACCTCCTCACATGAAGAGCAGTTTTATGTCTTTAATCTTACCTATGTGAAAAGCAGGCAACCTGCAGGAAGAACAACATGCCTTTACTAATGTCAGAACCAATCATTTACACTAGTGCTTGAAGACTGATCTACATTTTCAGACTTTTTGTGTGACGTACAAATTGCTCACATGGGGAAAAGTTGGGATGGTGTCAGCTGAAACTTTTTGTCTTCTAAATCTACCTAGGTGTACAGTAGGAGGAGAAACTTTTCCCTGAAAAAAAATAATAATAAAAAAAAATATATATATATATACC
>JANIJG010002158.1:8175-21305 GCA_024611175.1 Megaceryle torquata | reverse complement strand
ACTATATAAGTAAGTGACGCAGTTAGAATAAACGGATCGGCATGTAGCCATATTGGTGTGATTGTCGATACTCGGCCGGCTTCCCAAGGGGACCCTCTTCATTTAGAAATAAATGATTTGCTGAAGTGTCAGTTAAAAATCATAGGATGCTTTGGGTTGCAATGTCCCTTTGTAGGTCATTTAGTCCAACTCCTCTGCAGTAAGCAGGGACATCTTCATCTACATAGGTTTCTCAAAGCCTCATCCAACCTGACCTTGAATGTTTCCAGGGATGGGGTATCTAACACCTCTGTGGGCAACCTGTGCTAGTTTTTCACCACCCTCACTGTAAAAATTTTATTCCTCATATCTAGGCTGAATCTACCCTCCTCTGGTTTAAAATGATTATGCCTTGTCCTGTCACTAAAAAGATTGTCCCCATCTTTCTTCTAGGCCCTCTAAGTACTGAAAGGTCACAGTAAGATCTTCTCAGAGGCTTCTCTTCTTCAGGATGAACAACCCCAACTCTCTCAGCCTTTCTTTGAAGGAGAGGGGTTCCAGCCCACTGATCATTTTGTCGCTCTCCTCTAGACCCACTCCAACAGGTTAATGTCCTCCTTGTACTGAGGACTTCAGAGCTGGATGCTGAGGTTTCACCAGAGTGGAGTAGAGGGGCAGAATCACCTCCCTAAGCCCATGGGTCACAATTCTTGTGGTGCAGCCCAGAGCATGGTTGACATTCTGGGCTGGAAGTGCACACTGCTGGCTCATGTCCCACTTTTTATCCACTGGTACCCCCAAGTCCTTCTCTGCAGGGCTGCTCTCAATCCCTTTATCCCACAGCCTGTATTGATAATGAGAATTGTCCTGACCCAAGTGCAGGACCTTGCACTTGTCCTAGTTGAACCTCATAAGGCTCACACAGACCTACTTCTTGCTTGTCCAGGTCCCTATGGATGGCATCCGGTCCCTCTGTCATGTCAGCTGCAGCACTCAGTTTGATGTTATATGCACACTTGCTTAGGGTGCACTTGATCCCACCGTCTATGCCACTGATGAAGATATTAAACAGCACTGGTCCCAGTACAGACCCCTGAGGGACACCACTTGTCACCAATCTCCATCTGGACATTGATCTGTTAACCACTATGCTCTGGATGTGACCATCCAACCAATTCCTTATTCACTGAACAGCCCAGCCATCAAATCCATCTCACTCCTTTGACTGTGTCAAAGGCCTTACAGAAGTCCCAGACAGCACTTCCCTTATCCACTGATATAGTTACACCATTATAGAATGCCACCAGATTGGTCAGGCAGGACTTGCCTTTGGTGATATCATGCTGTCTCACTCAAATCACCCCTCTGTTCTCCATGTGCCTTAGCATATCCTCTAGGAGGATCTGTTCCATGATCATTCCAGGCACAGAGGCTGTCAGGTCAGTAGTTCCCAGGGTCCTCCTTTCTACCCTTTACAAAAAATGGGTGCAATGTATCTCCAGTTACCAGGGATTACACCTGACTGACAAGACTTTTCAAGTATCATGGAGAATGGTTTGGCAACATCTCATTTTTTGCATCTCATCAGGTCCTCTAGACTTTGTATGTTCAGGTTCCTCAGGTGATCTCAAACCTGATCTTGTCTTACAGTGGGAGGAGCCTTGCTGCCCTTGTCCCTGTCTTGCAGTCCATAGACTTAAGAGATGTGGTAAGAGAAGTTTCTAGTGAAGATGGAGGCAAAAAAGTTGAGTACCTCAGCCTTCTCTTCATCTTTACAGTCTTGCTCATTAGGTGGGGAATTCTTTCTTTGACCTTTGAGGATGACAATTACAATGAGTCAGAAGGAACAAAAGAATTCAATGTATTGAAGAAATTAGAGTTATTTATCTGATTGAGATTTACACAGGGGGCCAGAAAGTACAGTAGAATGAGCTGCAATGTCATCACCTTTGACCCACTGAAAGCAATTAGTGTGATACCGGAAGTAGCTGGGTTTATGACAAAATGTAACCTCTCTGACCCAGAGAGAGTGAAATAATTATCAAAATTTCTGAGGTTCTATAATAATTCAAGTGCTAATATAATAATTCAAGTGCTCTGACTGTAAAGGTTCAATTCATATCAAAGTCAGAGGAAAATGAGGTAATTTAGGCCTAGACATTCAAAGGTAATTAAGGGCTTAACTCTCCTTCCTCCCCACCCCCAGCAACATTAATGCTTTTCTGTATCTGATCATCAGAATCATGGGAGATTAGGTTTTCTACCATTAGTAATATTTTTTAGCAAGTACTAAGCAACAGCTTGACTACTGTTGAATGGGTAATAGGAGACCTGTACTTGATTGTTGTTTTGTGCCTCCATCAAAAAATGGAATGTGAAAAATTGCCTTTTAGCAAGTGTACCATTGAAATGTCTTACAGTTTTTGACTAAACAGAATATGCTACAGATGCAACCATAACAGTGACTAAGTTATAACAAAGCCCTGTTCTGAAAATAGCTTATGATAAGTCCATGATTCAAAAATAAGTGAATATGAAATTTTTAAAATTACTGTGTTCATACAGGAACAGTATTTTCTGTTCTAGTGTTGCAATGCAGCAGCTTTACTTTCTCTGTCCTTCAAGCAGGCCTGTCAAAGAGGGAAGAAGTCCAATATGGAAAACACAGTGTACTCAGCACCAAGTACGCAAGTGGACACACTATGTAGAGTCCCTGACAGTCAATTAATCTGTTTTTCCTATTTTGGGAACACAATGGACTTAGAAGCCATTTAGATCTCACTCATTTACAAAAGCTTTTTGAATATATTCTTCTTCCAGATTTGTCACTGATAATTTCAAGTAGTTTTGTTTTCTTGTCCTTTTGTTTCACTCTTTTAAAAAAAAAAAGTAAAAATAATTGTCACAAGGAAGCTTGCAGAGATAATAAATATATTTGCATCTTTTTTTGAGACCTTTGGAAATAGAATTTGATTTTCACACTCACATTCTTTCTCTCTCTGTACTTTCAGCTTTAAATATTCCAGTTCCATATTTTTGCTGGAAAAGTCCTCATAAATTTCGATGGAACAAGAGTACATCAGGACCCAAACTTTAAAGATAATGCCCCAAAAGTAGTGATTAGGTTTGTGCAGTAATATTTGAAAATCTGGTGAATAAATTGAGTCTGTGGACTCTTCGCTGGTGTAAAACCTTAGCAAGATAGGACCTGCCTGACAAGTTGTAACTTCATCATGCTTAACTCTGTAAAAATAAGGAAAAGAGAATTGAGTGAACAAGGGTAGTCTAATTATTTTTCTTGTCAAATGAGAGCTCTGCTGTATCTCTCAATTTTTAAGTGTTAAAATAGCACCTTATATTGAGGACAGTCAGATGTAACCAAAATCAAACCAAAACAAAAATACCATGAAATGTGCTGTATACATGCATAACATCTTTGAGTGATGAAAGACAAATTAACATCTTCACATTATTCTTGTGCTGATTTTGTGAAACAAGCAGAGAAATCACAAGTCAGATTTTCTGTAGGCCTCCAGGTCAAAGTTGCTCCCAACTCCCACAGCTGAGCACAGAGCTCACTCTCTGAGCACAGAGCTGTGGCACAGAGATCACTCTTTTGTGGAAGTCTGAAATCGGACATGCATACAATAATATTTTTGTTTTAAAAAAGATTATTATTTTTTTAAATGTTATTTTTAGCACAAGAAACATACAGATCAGCTGTTCCCTGGTACATGTTCATCAATACTCAGTTTAAGTAACGATTTTCAGGGCATCCAGAGTTACCCCCTGGTGCTTTTTTGTTCATTTGTCCTTTGCCTAGCCAACTACTTCTCTTCTTCCTTGACTAGTCCCGTAGTTAGAAAAAACAAGTTGGAAAGTGGGCAGTCATATTTCTTAATACACACTTTTATTTTCAGCCACAGGAGAGAAAGAGTCTATACCCCAAAACCAAATCAGTGAGAGACTTTCCATTGTATCTCATATTTCTGGCAGGTGAATTCTGAACATTCTCACCACCTTATTAAAACTTCTCATCACCAAATTATTTTGTAAGAAATGGTTTGTCTTAGTATTCATCTTTTGGTCAATTATGCTCTGTTTAAACACATGGTCTTCAAAGGTGCTGTCCCTAAACCAAGCACAGTAATTTCTCATGTTCCCCTTCTCAGTCTCCTATTCAGTAAAGAGGCAAAAGTTAGGAGAGAAGGCATATACTGTGATAAATTTAACAGGTGAATATAAGAGTGTGAATACAAGGAGCACTTAGTGGTAAGGCAGTAAGAGTCCGTCCAGTTTCTCTGAAGGAACACCCATGATATCAGCACAGAAAAGCAGGTATCTTTTGCAAATGGTATTCAGTAGAGGTAACTGCCTTTACAGCATTGTTACAGACTCTGCTGAATGAATGTTCTGACCTCTGCGGTAAAAATTGTTACAGGCATCCAAAACTATATTTGTGTATGAGTATATATATATCAATGTTTACATTAAATAAAACTGCACTCAGGTAATTTATTATATTGCCAAGATATATGATATATGACAAACATATGATATATCTTGCTTCTTTTAATGCTACAGTAGCCCGACACAGTTAAGTAACAATTGAAAAAAGAAAATAATTTATTTTTACAACTCTTTGTTTGTTTTTTCATAAAAATCAGTTGGCATGTCTGTCATGTAAATTACACACTCAGAATTAAATTACACATCAGAATACACAGTTCAGTTTGTGCAAAATAAGGTACTTATTTGGCTGGCAGGAAAATAGGAAAGCTTATGCAGAAGCAAATATTAAGGAAGATGGTGGGATACAAATACAAGAAGATATGTAAATGCAAGAATGAGGGGAATACAAGGGATACTTTCTTTGACACAACATTGTTATAGTGTTTTATCCACTTGTGTAGAAACAAAGCTAAAATTCCAGATGTAAATTTTTTTGATTGTTAGCTGTTATTTTACCCACCTATTTGAGTGGCAGTGATTCAGGGTATAAACAGGGACTTAAAAACCTGAAACTGTATTTTCAGCTGAATTACACACCTGATCTTCAGCTTTGTAATTAGCTTGTCACAAGGACTCTGTGAATTCCTTAAGCAGGATCCTTGAACTACTTCAATGTACATTATTGAAACTAATCACATTTTACACTTCATGCCATGTGTTTTGTGTAATTACTCTTGAAAGCACACTGTTCCTTCAGATTATTTTAATTGATAAGCAAGTGGAATTCAGTTTCATAGATATTTGCTGCTTAGATCAGTTTCCTAGTCCCACATCATTGTCCCCTTTGAACACCTACAATGGAATCAAAGAGGAAAACTGACTAAAATTTCTGTCCCCTCTACTTACCACCACAGGGCCTCAGGATGGTGTATGAGCTGCTGATCTATGGACAATATTTAGTCTACTCGTAACTATATCCACGGCCACACCTGAAAATACAAGCAAGGAAGCAAGTTTCCTGACAGTAGCAACTCCTCCTTTTTGCTGGGAAAGGCCAGTGTAGAATACAGAGAGAAATTGGCCTTGTATGATTCGACACAGAAAAAGTAAGACTCAGAATGTGCAAAAGTTATGCAATATTTTGTTAACTTTTTTTATTTTTTATTTTAGCCAAGCATAACTAGCACTTTTTTTTAACTTTATATTGTTAAAGGTTTTTAGTTGTTGTTTTTCTTGTTGTTGGTTAGTTTTTGTTTCATTTTATTTTGTTTGGGTTTTGTTTGTTTGTTTGTTTTTCTCTTATATTCCAATTAGCTTAACTAAGGAGAAGAGGAGTGTCTCCAAAAATCAGAATTTAAAAACTTTTTAAAAGGTGCAGTATCTTTTAATATTTTCATTCTAAACCAAGTACTTAGCCAAGATGACATAATGAGATAGTGTCAAGAATAAATACTGTCAATATGTGGTTTTCTATCTTTAGCTTTCTCATAACATATCAAGGTCTCGAGCTACAAACCATTGCTCTTAGCATTAGTGACATTTATTCATATATTATTCAATAAGCTAAATGAAGAAATCATAATATTGTAAGAAGAAATAAACAGATTTTTATAAAATCTATTGTGTCTTTATCATAGAAATTGATTAGTTCTTCCCATGTGTGCATTTTAGAATATAGTGGGGAACAACATAAACTACTCATTTTGTTAAAATATTGACAAAATGAGGAAATGATCCAATATTGTAATTGCACTGCCAGAACACAGAACAGTAGTATTTATGATATGAAAGCAAAGGTAATTTTTTACATTCTCTCCTTGCAAGGTTTTTTCATAGATCTAATTCTCTCATTGAGAAAGGCAAAGGTCTGACTTGTGTCAGGAAATTCAGCTGTGATGTTTCCCCTTTTACAAGGTACTTTTTCAGTAGTTTGTGTTCAGAGGAGATAACTGCCACCCTTTTCAGAATAGGATAGTAGGAGGCAATCAATATTTTTAAAAAATCTTAGGGAACATACTGTTTTTGTGTGTCTTTTGATACTCCTGAAGATTGTTCTCTTCAATAATCTAGCCAGAGGCTTGACCCTATGATTCCTTTAAAATGAGTATTTCCTTTAATTCTTTTCTGAGCACTGTTGTGTGAGAGTAAACGTTTTGGGTATGTGTTGATTGAAAAAGTTCCTGAAACTCTGAGCACAGGAACTTCTTATTGTTTGCTTTGTCATATGTTCAAGGAAAAAGAACTTCTAAGTTCTTTGCAAATACATAGGACAGAATAAAAAATAATGGACAAAACCAGTTCCCAAAACACCTAACTCCACATTCAATTACTTTCTTAATGGAAGTAAAGTGCAACCTAATCACAGGTAGTTTAAACAATTCTTACTCCTGTACTATTGTGTGTTTACCCAATTGTGAAATGCTGAAGCAAGGTAAATTAGCACAAAGAGAAAATTGCTCTAATACAGATGTTCTGCTTCTAGCACCAATCTGTCTTGTTTAGATTTAGCCAAGATACTACTGTATGGCTCTGCATTGTGCATCTTAAAAAATCAGTTAGCTGTATCGAAATGTAAAAAACCCCCAAAATAACAGCACCAACTATATTCTTATATCAGAACCTTATCTAAATGTGACTTACATTGAAAGTGAAGGTCAACAGTGTAAAATCTGGATGTTAAAATATATGTGTCTAAAAAATGGTTTGTCTTTCTCAAAAGTGCCTTTCCTAGTTAAATGGGTGAGACATATATTTTGTATCATTGAAAGAAAGCTACCTATAGATACCTGTCTGTAACATGCATAGCACATTGCCTTCAGTAGGTAGAAGGCAGAATTTTCATTAGTTCAATATTACACTTATTATTAAAAAAAATTTCCTTAACATATTGCTTTTAAATATGTCAGAAAGAAACAACTGTGACTGATTATAACTCTTATTCTTATTTTCTCTTAATTTTGGTGCTCTCTTCCTCATTTCATAAATTCTCAATGTTTAAATGAGATTGTGGAAGCTTTCATCTAGGCAGTTAGGTTAAGAAATGTCCTTTTTAGAACTAATTACAGAGTTTTGTTCTCTTTGTGTACATACATAGATTTATTCTGTATTAGAGTGTTGAATTCTGTGAAACTCGGGAAAATTATTTTGGTGCATGTATGTCTTCCACTTGTTCAATTCATAGGGAAGCATATGAAATTCCATTTTCCATAAGTATTGTCCAGGAAGAAATCATCCTGTATCTAAAATAATATTTAAAAAACTATACAGGCTGCAAAATCAACATCTTGCAAGGTAAAACAGAGCTCAGAAATGCATCTGCTTTAGACAAAGCAAAGCTGTCATGGCAGAATGCTTTTCCACCAAATATGCCTTTGAATCTTTTTGAATAGATACTCTCCAACTTTCTGCTGAAGCTCCCTGAGGGCACAGATACTATATACATGAGTTCTGGACTTTACGCAATTTGTTTCTAGATCTGTCCCTCAGTCAAGAATCCATGAAGCTACAGCTTTGCTTTCTCTGGAGTAAATGTCCACTGCAGATCTGTCTCTAGTTGGATTCTGCAGTGTATGTGATGCTAGAGTGGCTACACCTGATATATCTTCCCCAGGCATGGTCATTCTTACACCATTTCTGTAGTTCGGTACTGATCTGGTGGATGCTTAACAGGTTAACCACTGTTATTAGCATCGGAAATGTCATGATCTTAAATTTCACCCAGCACAGTATCCAAGGACTTTCTAGTTCACTGAAAAATGAATTCTGTCCATCTTAAATTGAAATCAAATTAAAAACCAGGACAAAATAAAACACACTGTAAACAATAACAATTCTTTCAAAATAAAATTTTTTTTAGACCAGAAGTCCATAGGAAGCAGTGTTCATATCATCACTTTTTTTTTTTTTTCCCCAGAGTGCTCTTACCTCATTCAACAGATAAGTTTTGCTTTCATGTTCTTATTTTTTATCTTTTCCTTCAGTATGTCATGTCAAACTTCATTTAATGCACATTACTCTTATCTTCACACTAAATAAAAAAATATCCATTTTCTCCCAGGAGTTTCTGTGATGATCTCATTGAAAATTTTTAAAACAATGACTGTTTATATATCCATGTAGTACAGGTCGGTATTATTACTATTTTCATTTCATTGCTAGGAAAATGGAAATTGAAGACAGCTGATGTCACAGTCACTAACTTGTTTTGATGTCCCAATATAAGGTTTCCACATAGAAACGGATTTTTTTAAAGTTCCTACTGTCAGTAGTGCACAGAAAGAGCACCAAGGATTTTAGACTATGGAAGATAACTCTACTATCTAGTTCAACTGTCTAGGTTGTCAATTGAGTTTTATTGTATTGTCATAGAATCATAGAATATCTCAAGTTGGAAGGGACCCATGAGGATCATCAAGTCCAACTCTCTGCTCTTCTCAGGACTCCCTAAAACTAAACCATATGACTAAGAGCATTGTCCAGATGCTCCTTGAACTCTAATAGACTTGGTGCCATGATCACTTCCCTGGGAAGCCTGTTCCAGTGACTGACCACCCTCTCAGTGAAGAACATTTTCCTAATGTCTAATCTGAACTTCCCCTGATGCAGCTTCATTCCATTTCCTCATGTCCTATTGCTGGTCACCAGAGGGAAGAGATCAGCACCTCCATCTCTTCCACCCCATTTTAGGAAGTTGTAGACTGCAATGAGGACACTTCTTGTCAATGCAAGCCAAGTAGATCCTTCAAAGACAGAGAATTCTGAGCATGCCTGTATGGCTATTCTAAAGTGTTTGAGTTTATACCATTAACTTTCCATTGTTACATCTTTTTAATTGATGTTCTGAGAAGTTCATCAGCTTCTTTAGAGTATGTAAAACAAATCTAAGTGTGTTGAACTGAGAATCCATAAAGTAAAACCATAATCATTATCAAATCATGCATAAAAGACCATTTAAGTGATTTGGCATGATAGCATAAACCAAGCAAGGCTTAAATCCAGATTTCTCAGAATAGCACCTAACCTTGGCATAATTTATTTTTCATCCACCTCCTTCACATGCTTCATATTTCTCAGTGTCTTCAGTAAGGGAGACACAGCTGATCCAACTTAATTCTCTCTTAATTCTCTTATTCATCACTGAGTACCTTACATCCAATTCACAAAATAAGCCAGGAATTTAAAACATAGTATCAGCCTACAGATGGACTCAAGGTGTGTGATAAATGAGACAATGCAATAAGACATGCAATTAAAAGACTATATGTGTAATCTGAGCTCTTAAATTTACAAAACTTTCCAAAGATTCCCAAAAATGCAATCCCCAGACCCATGCAGTCGGACACCTCATTAGTGATCCTGACCTTCCTTGCATCTGCTGTAGCTGCAGAAATCCCAGCAGCCCAACAAATTCTTACTAAATATCTCTAGGGATACTGA
This sequence comes from Megaceryle torquata, assembly GCA_024611175.1. Classification (NCBI taxonomy): domain Eukaryota; kingdom Metazoa; phylum Chordata; class Aves; order Coraciiformes; family Cerylidae; genus Megaceryle; species Megaceryle torquata. The sequence goes on along the minus strand of JANIJG010002158.1, from coordinate 11,438 downwards.
GGTACAATGCTATTGGATTCCTTCCCTTCCAGTCCCAGTTCTTTGTTTCTGCTATTTCCATTGGTTTAATCTATGCTTTCATGGTAATTTGAGAAATGATTGCAAAGGCGATGATATTTTCCACTCTATCTGAAAATATATGTGATCTACTAAATAGAAGCCTTTTTTTTTTTTTTTTTAATTTCTGCATCTGAACCTACAAGCAGTGTTTATGTGTATAAAAACATGCTAAGACTGAATAGAAGGAATTGTTTAGATTTATGGCTGTTAAAGCAGTTTTGTGGGCTATAGGGACTATAAAAATGTGTATGGCCACACATGATTTGGCAATTAGCAGTGTACAAAGCATCTATCTCTGACAGATGTTTCAGAAACTGCTCATTTTAAACTGCATCCAAAAGAATCTTTCATGTAAAAGAACAGTCAGGTCTTATGAAATATAAAATTATTAGTTTAACTTTTAAAGTGGTTTAAAAATATTTGTTTTAAATAAATGTTAAAAAAAACAAAAAGTCTGTTATGACAATAGCAAAAATAATTAAGTTTGTATGTTCATGGTAATCTGTGTTTGAATGGTAGTTTCTTTTATTAAATGAAAGAAATACACTTTTTTTTTTTTTACACTATTTAGATACATACTTAACTGATGTGTCTATCCTTAAACACTATAAAGCATCTCTGTGATTTTGTCTTACTCTCTCTAATGTGTACAAATATTTCTTAACATTTCAGACAAGATCCAGGCCTAAATATTAATTTCAAAAATGTTATGTGCTATTACCTTTGCATACAAAATAAATGAGAAATAAAACATTTTTACTATAACTTGAATTTGCTAATGGTACTAATGCAAAGCTTTCCATAGCAATCAGATGTTAAAAGGCCAGTGCAGGATGATTTGACTTTCTGAGATGGATTATTTACACTCTTTTAGATCAGATCTTGGTGTTAAGTGTTTTGATGAATTGTTTCATCATTGTCATTCAGGAATGAAAGTGAGAAATCTGTAATAATACTTTTTGAACTGAGGGGTGGCATGGGGGAACAAGGGGAGGGGAAAAAAGGTTTCATTTGGTTTTGTTTGGGATTTTTTTTGTCATGACTTACTGATGATTTTCCTGAAAGCTTGATAAAGATGGGAAAGATGGTCTTAAGTAGTTGTATTTTATTTCAGTGTCATGATACAACTTCTATTCTTCCAGTGTTCTTTAGCTACCAATTTTGACATTGCTGTTTGTTGTGTTAAATCCAGCTAACATTACAATGTTAAAGTTTATCAAGGCAATTATACAGTACTACTGTCAGAAAACAACTTTAAGAAGACAAAGTTTTTATATTCCTGTGAGTCATTGGAGCTTCTGTTATATTCTGCTAAACTAGCTACACTATATATGAATTTTACACTATATATGTATTTTACACTATACACTATATATGTATTTTAGGGCAGCAGCAAATCCTGAAGTTGAAAGTATACAGTAAAATAATTTCCTTTTCTTTTTATATTTTTTCAGGACATTTTAATATTTTACCTCTCCAAGTACATTATTACAGTTCAATACATGACATAGGAACATAGAGGTCAACCATTTTCGGGTCAGAATAAATGGCAGTAAATAACATCAAGTTTCAAATTCAATATCATTTTCAAATCTTTGTCCTGTCTTTCCTCTGGATATTAATATCTGAATAGCAGAGGAGAAAGGTAAGAAGAGTAGAATTAATTTCAAAAGGATTTAAGAGTACCTTTCCCTTATGATTCCCTAGTACTGGAAAAGTGTTACCTTAGCTCAAGATTGCATCTTTCTGAGGATAACCTTTAATTCAAAGAATTGAGATAAAGTATAAGACTAATTAACCTTACAATGCTATATTGAACATGACCTTTTTTTTTTTTTTTTTTTTTTTTAAATGGTTATTTTTTCATTTTTCTCTTTTCAAAATTAGGTTTTCTGACCCTATTAACAGGACACTCAGACCATTTGCATTAAACCTCTACTATCTTTTATTTTTTTTATTAGCTATTGTAAGTGTAATATGATTCACTAATCAGGTTTCTTTTCTAACATAATAGGTTGCCAAAAAAAATAATTAAAAAAAATCTCAAGTATAATTTCTTAGAGAATTATTATTATCTAGCTCTCTGTTTGCAAAGCCAATCAAGTCCATGCTTAAAATGTTTGGTTACTTTTATATTTAGTTCTGGTTGATATGTAATGAAAGTAATTTAATTCAAAAGACAAAATGTATGTTACTTCATACTTTTAAAGTTCATTAAAAATATTACAATCAAGAGCACATTTCATTTGCACTTTGATAAACCAGAAGCATTTAATTTAAAATATATGAATTACACAGGAGTTAACCCAGTCCCAAACACAATTCAGAGCAGGGAACTGTATGAAGCATATGGAGTATAAACAGCTTGTATCATTAATAGACTCTGCATGGATTGCCTATACAAAATGTGTTATTTTACTTCTGTCTCCTTATCTTTTGTCCTGAGTTTGTACTTCCATTGTGCCTTGCTGTGTGCTAACTTTCAATATGGGGAATGAAAGTGAGAAACAAAAAATTAATGGACTATGTGCACAACTAGATCAATCCTTAAGCTGCAGAGTGGAACATTAATGGTAACCCTTCAGCTGTGGTAAAAGCTCTCTGCAGGTCCACAGAAACTCTAAGCTAACCTTACTAAAGAATATCTCTTTCATCTTTATTTTCTCATATGAGTTACAGAGCTTCTTTAAGGACTGTGCTGTTGTTGGTTATCACCCTTATAGTTTAGCCAACTTCTACAGAGAAAAGGTGGTAAATAGAATTCTCTAAAATGTCAACAGGGGATCTACGGATCTAGCTTGAAAAATACATAATATAGAGCCAGCAGTATTACATTAAAAAACAAACAAACAGACACGAACAACTAAAGAGGTTATGCAATTTTCAATTAAAATATGTAAATAAATATTTAAGTATATTAAGACTTTTAAATATATCAGCTAAACATGCAAGGCTAATGTGAGGACTGTTTGGAATATACTGTCTCATAGGTTTTTGAAACCCCAGAATTTGTATGGTTTCAGCTCTGTTTTCAACCTCCAGTTTTTCAAAAGCTTCTGTGGTTTGCTTGGGATGTTACTTTGGTGTATGTTAGACTGAATTTGTTGTTCCCTTTTATCTTTTACAGCTTTCATTTTACCTTAGATCCAGAATTTTTTTTGTTTTATTCTCACATCTGTCAAATAAAATCTAATATTTAAATT
>JANIJG010002157.1:0-30196 GCA_024611175.1 Megaceryle torquata | reverse complement strand
AAACCTGGGGTGCCATCACTGCCAGCAGCAGACACTGGCTGTGAGAACAGGCTGCTAGCTTCAGACAGCGCAGTTAGTTAGAATTGAGCTGAAAAGTAAAATCACTGAACAGAACCAGCTCTGTTCTCACCCAAATCAGGACAATTCATGTCTGAGTACATGGGAAAATGAGGTTTAACTAATCCCATACTTAAATAACTTCTAAAATAATAGCATTTTGATGGAGGAAAGGTGATCTGCCCCAGAACATCATATATTCTGTAGTGACTCTGCTGATGAAAGGCAGAGCCAGCATGAGCTTTGTGAGGCTCAGGGATGCTCACTTGCTCTCTCTCAAGCATCCTGTCAGCTATTTATGGCATCTCCCTTAACTCCCAGTAAAATTAATTTTACCACATACATTATGTAACATGCTTTTGTCTCAAACAAGAGATAGCACTGAGCTTCCCATCCTACCCAAAATGACATCATGTATTAATGCTGCATGTCTGAACTCATTGAAAATATTGGGGAGGGTCTAGCCAGAGAAGCACTGGGGAGAATATCGTCCCATCACAAGTTTGAAATTTCCATAGCTTGTTTACAGGCTGCTTACAAGTGAGGAGAGGATTTTTTTTTTGCCAACCCTGTCAACTCAGCCTTTGATCTTGAAATCAATTGGTGTTCTTTTGCTTCTTGCTCTACCAAAGGTGTTTAAAAATCTGTTGCTAGAATTGTGCTGACAGTTTAGCTTTAGATGATGGGAAGCTCAGCTCCATGAAAAGCAGATGTTAACAATATCCATATGTGCTTTTTCTTTTTCTTTCCACTACAACAGATAAAGGTTTCTTAAAGACGCTGTGCTGAAAGATGCAAGATTAAACCTTAATTCTTTGTGCTGATGTATCAAACTATAGCTACTGTAAAACCAGTCTCCCCAGCTGCTCCAGAACTTCTCTTGCATAAGAAGTCACTGTTTGCACATGAGCAGTCAGGATTGCTTGGTGTCATCCTGCTACATTTATATTCTAGCCAGTGTTATCAGGTGTATGACAGGAATGAGCTGTTTTCCAGAGGATCTTGACTACTAAGAAATGGGGGCAAGAGAAGATGATGAAGATGATTGGATTAGCATGCCTTGAAACAGTTATGAGGTTCAACTAGACATTGGCATCTTAGGGTATTGGAGGGAGCATTAGTTTCCCCAGATACTCCTGTCTTTCCTGTACAGTTCCATTGTGGATGAGGACCTTGTTCCATTGAAACAGCAGTGGTGTTGCTGATGTACTTGTGCTTAACCTAGCACCCCTCAAAGCACCCAGCTTCTTCTGCTTTTGTTATGGGAGAGCTATCATTCTTCCTTTGTATTTGCTTCCTCTGCCTATAGGGCTAATACACTCATGTAAGTTACTATTTAGCATTTGAGTACTTCCACATACAGTACCAATATAATGGTATGCAACCAGTATAAGGAAGCCCCACTGTGAGTTAGTAGAGTTGCTGGCATTGCACTTTATGCATGTTAAAATTCTGCTCGTGGCAGGATTTAGATAATGATTTTCTTAATTATCTTTAATTTTTCACTGACCTGTAGTTTACTCAAGGAAGAGGATGCCAGTGCTGTTAAATACTAACCTGTTGTAGAAAGGATTCCTCCAAGTAAGCTATACAGCACTTGTTAAAGACGATCGGCCTCCAGATCCAACCTGTCTCCCCAGGAAGCCTGTTCCAAGAATGACACCCTCAGCTGTCACCTGCATTATCCCAAAGGAAGACAAATGACTATTTCAATCAAGAGCCAGTAATTAACTACCTGCTTTTGTCATACTTACCATGTTTGTTAATGTACAGATCAATGGAAATGTAAGGCAAACATGGTTCCTGCTGAAAGGTGCACACTGAGTCATCAAAAGCTGTGAAGGGATGAATTTTACCTTCTGTTTAGTCTAGGAATTGTTAAACAAGTCTTCTTATTGCAAGGTGACACAGGCAACTTAAAAATAAATTGGCTGATTCTTAATTTAGTTACAGGACTTCCAGACCTACTCCTTGCATAAATTAGAGGTAAATATATTTCATGGGGGAAGGTATAGATTTGGAAAGGAGATGGAATGCTAACTATGACCAGATCCTTCTGGAGGCTTCAAAGGAATCAGTTATAAAACTGGCATGCTCCACTAAGAATGGTTTTCCCCTGGTGAATGAAACCTAAGGCACAGTTGAAGAAAGAATACCTCACAAGGCACTTATAAAAAGCTGTAACAAGTCATCCAAACACAGGAAGAGAGACACATTCAACATTTAATTTGTTTTCAGTGTATTTCATGTTTTGATATATTAAAAAATAATAATAAAATGAAAACAAACAAACAAACAAACAAACCACAAAAACCAAACAGCCTAAGCTACCTTTGATGCTGCACTAGCCAAAAAGCTTTGCCAGTCATTAGAAATGATCAAGGTTTTCCTTGGGAAATAATTCCAACAGAAAATGCCCTTTTCACAAAATCCAGAATGTACACATGGAAATTTCTTATTTCCCTAAAAGCTTTTGATTCTTCATCAAGAAAATCAGAAGTGGCTCTGCTATCTCCTCCCCAGGAACACATTAATTTCACTGTTTTGTTTGAAGACAAAAAGAAAAATTAACAGGATTTCTCCAGGCATATGATGAAGAGGCTGGGAAATAAAAATAATAGCAACAAATGTTGTCTTACAGCTCTCAGACTGGAATCTTCCTGGAGCCCCTTCTCATAAAATATTTTTTTGGTTTTGACTTTGTGTCCAGAAGTATAACCAAAAAATATATTCATTGTGAAGAAGTGTTCTGGTTTGGTTTTGCAAGACTGGATTTCTTTTTTCCAAGCCTCCCTACTGGCTCTTTTCTTCATCCACTCTTTGGCTTTTGCTAATGGGTTTTTTGTCATCAATGCCTAATTCCTGGACCTGTTTTCATAATCCCATCACTAGTTTTCTGCTCATTCTCTCTTAAAACACCCTTTGCAAAAAGCTAATCTTCCCTCACAAAGGACTGAACCTAAAAATAGGAAGACCAGCACTGCTGCTGTGATAATAAACTGAGTGTGACTTTTTGACTATATTACTATAATCACTATCTTACATTCTCATTAACCCTGTAACATATGTGCTCTTGTCTTATTTTGTCTAGTTTTAGTCTAGCTTGAGTCTAAAAATTTCTACTCAACTTGTAGCCCTTGTGCAAGTAATTTGTGAAGCCAAACTAGAGAGGATCACTCCATTAATTAAAAAACCTGGTTTATACCATCGGAGTGTTGTCTCCTTTAAGAAAGCATCAAGACTTTTTTTTTTCAGGAAAGCACTTTACATTTTAGTGGTACTGTATAAATACTGATTTTAAGAACCAAAAGATTAATGTCATGGTATAAACTCTTGCAGTGAGGAAGGAGTACCTTTAACCATGTTGGCTGGCTCTGATGAAGCACAGGTCTGAGCAACCATATGTATTGTGCATACTCATGATCCAGAGCTGCAGCCAAAACCATCTCTTTACACCCAAGCTTTCCCAGCAATCTGTGAAGGCAGCAGCATCCTGGGAGAGGTGTAAAAGCAGCCATCACAAAACAAGGGGAGGTGGGGGACATGCCTCTTCTAGGGCATGAACCCAGTGGAGTGAGACCAGATGAACCAAACAGAGCCCTATTTTCCAGTGATGGCTTGGATCATCCCAGGGAAGTCTTCTTGGACATGACAATGCTCACAGGCCGGTGGAAGATGGGAGGACAAATGCTGGAGTCTGTCTGAGGAGCAAAGAAATCCAGTAGCTCTTCTCCTGGCACAGCAAGTTGAGAATAAAGATGGCTTGTGTCTACAGAGTCACACAAGGATAGAGGCAGCACAAATGGGGACAACAGCTGGCTCTAGGAGACAGATTTACTGTGTACTCTGGCTGAGTAGAACCAGTGATCCAAATTGCTTTAGCTCTGATTAATTAGGCTGCTAAACCAGATATATGGATACATATCTGGTATATGGGCATAGGAGCACAAAGTAGACAGAGACTTCCAACAACGTTTCATCCTTACAGCCTGGTACACAGACAATATTTTCTTGGTTTTAACCAGTGTAATTGTGCCAGGTAGGAAACATTTCCTACCAACTCATTCATACACATGGCCATCTTGGCATAAATGTTTGTTACAGCTACCTTGCTTATTCATTTCCAACAGGTATAAACCTTCTACTAGTGCTGCTGCATTCAAATTAAAAAGGTCGTACCGTTTAAACTGTACTGATTTGTATGCAATCACTAAGTTCATCCAATGTAGCTTTTCATCTTTAGGAAAAAAATGAGCTATGGCAATGCAAAGGAGTTTTGCACTGTTTAGCAAGAGAAGTAGAATATAGCGTGTAAGAAGAAAAAGCAGAAAGGGGAAAAAAACTCCTCATAAATCCATTTTCACTAGGTCAGAAAAATCTGAATTTTCTTTAAGCTGTCTGATTACTTGGGCTGTAGCTTTGAAAATACTTTTCTTTCCCATCTTTATTCCCTACAAAAAACATTGTCTTCAAACAAATATCTGAAAGAGTTTATAGAACTGATTACAGAGTGATTCCGTAAGGAAAGATAATTGTGAGCGAGCCGATAAATGTTGCAGGGACAACTCTAAATAATCATGCATGAATTATATCTTCAACAAATGTAATTACCAAACAATTCAGAAAATACAAGAAAGCTGCTATTTTTTGTAGTTATTTCCTTTCCTGGCCTGTGTTTTGGATGGCTTTCAAGCATCCCTGATTAAAACTGGCTGGAAATCTTCTGGTGGAGCCCATGCCCAATGAGAAATGCTGGTTCATCAGAATGAAACACTACTGAGTGTGGGAACCTGTTCTATTTGGTTCAGCACTCATGGGCTTCAAACCTTGCCTGCTGTGCAGTTGCTGGCAGGAAACTACCAGATTTCCTCCCGTCCCATCTGTACCTCCCATGGCAGCTCACTGGGCAGACTGCACAGACAAGCCCGTAGACTTACGGCAGACTTCTCTGCAGGCTCTCCAAGGATAAAAGGGAACAGAAGGTAAAACCTACAAGGCAATAATATTTACTCCAGTGAAGCAGTCATCATCTGACTGAACTTCCATATTTCCAGTGTAGGACCTGTACTCCCAAAGCAGACTGCAAAATCAGCATAGCACTCCAAAATCACTTACAAGTGAACCCAGAAAAGGTTAACCTTTGCTTACAGCAATATGGCAGGAAATGTGTTATAAGCTCTTTAATGTAGGGTTGAAAGCCTTTTGACCTATATTTCTCCTTAAGCATCCTGTTCTAATGTGTGTTAATCATCAGTCCCTACTGCTAGGCCTCCGTCTGTGAAGCTGGCGGGACAACTGAGCATCACGTGCAGTTACAGCCACTCTCTGACATGTTTTTCATGTGCATGGTGTTATCCTGGAGTGCTGTGCACCCCATATCTGCCCAGGACTCACCAAGAGCAACCTTCTGCTAATCTTCAGAACCTTGACTCTAGGTTGCAAATTGTTCCACATCACATTGCTCTCAGTAGATTTTAGCTGGAGCCTCTGGCTCCCAATTTGCCTTTCTAGGTGTTAGCTCAGGACACTGTAACAACTACAAGGGACAATTGACAAAGATGTGTCACTGGAGAAATGCATTCTACCTTGGAGTCCCAAAGGAGATGACAGTCCTGAGGGACTTGCCAACATAAACATCTGCCAGGAGACATTTTCTACCCACTCAACTTAAAAATGCAGGGCATGAGACAGTCACAGGATAGGAAGGAAAACAATCAGGTGAAGGGTTTCACTCAGCAGTTTGGAGGTGTACTGGTACTGTCAGGAATGCTCCTTCTTGTGGCATGATATTATTTCAGTGCCTAAAGTGTCTTCACCTGTGTCATGCCGAGGGCCTCCTCATTCTGAATCTACAACTCTACAGCCTGTCTTTCCCTCACAGCTTCTGGGGCAGCATTTCCCCTTGCTGTTTTCATGCTGTTCTTCTTGTTCAGTTTCTTGGCCATGGGCTCACAAACTCTAACAGCATGAGAATCCCCCCTGCTCCACCCTCCTTTTTCCTGCCTCACATTTTGTAGCATTTGATTTATAACAGAGAAAAAAACAAGTCTTAGGTGATAAACGTAGGTATTAGCTGATAAGCATTACCCCGTACTGCTACCTGCACAAAGCTTAGCTACCCATCAGCCTGCAACACTTGTACCTGATCAAAGCATGCTGCAATCAACACTGAGAACAGCAAAAGTGGGGAAAAACAATAGAGAATATGAGCAGGTCCCAGTGAAAAACATACTGTATTGTGATTTTGTGACTGACTAGGGGGAATAAACAGTAGGGGGAAAGTCATTCTCATTGTGTTAATTTGCCGTGATGAAGAGACCAATCTCAGGAAGATGCTCATCTGGACATCCTGAAATAATCCTGGGAAAGCTTTTTCCTTTCCTTTTTTTTTTTTTTAATTTTTCTTTCTATACCATGTCTTTACCAAAATGTAACTTTTAATTCACTGTATGTCACCATCTATGGACACCGTCATTAGAGTTTTGTGCATGTAGGTCTGTCACAAGATTGTCTGTGTGATGGTGTTGCTAAGGACCCATCTGAACTCATATGCATCCAGCAATAAATAACCATCTATTTAAAAACTTTTATTTCAAAACAGTGTCCTGAATTTGAGTCACAGGAGGCATATTCAGGTGATCTATCTCTGAGATAAGCAGGTTTAGACAGGACTATTTTCAATTCAGTTTCACTGATGATATGATCTACAGGATACAGCCAGAAAGCTCAAAGGGAGCACTGCACATCAAAACCCAACTTAACTTGCTTATACCTCTTTAATAAATGCCTCTGATCAGAAGAGACCTTTCTGAATCATATAGGCTTCTACTTGTCCCCAGTCTAATACTGCTGCTTACTGCTCTATTTTTGACATCTTCACACTTGCACTTGTGTTTTTAAGCCTTTGTATAAATTAAAGCTCATTTGGGGTCTGATCATGTACAGCTTGAGTCAGAAGGAATTAACCATTAATTTAATTAGGAGAGGGATACGTGCTTTCTTTAGGAAAGCAGAAACAGGAAGGGGATCATCTTTCCTAGTTTAGTTAAATCATTAAGAAGAGACAGTGGAACTTGCATGATGTCATTAACCTTACAGTAACTCAGTTTTCTTAACACTATCTGGCAACCATAATTTCTATGTCTGTTAGGAGATTGACTTGTTTCTGGGACTTGGATTCAGAACCACTAGAGTTAAGCGAGACCCTGCCTTATTGGATATAGGGTAACACTACAAACATTTCAGCAAATACCCATTTGTATATTCAAAAGAGTGGTATTGGCCTGTGTTTCCAGAATATTTTGTAATTGCTTGCATCTCTAATCCTGTGTGAATTTCACAGGGACAGGTGGATGACTGCAGATTTCTTGCAGAATTTGGCATCCCTGTGTCTGCATTCGGCTGTGTTCAACCACTGAGGGTTAATATTGCTCAGATACTTAAATGTAGAACAAACTGTTGTAGGTGAAAAAAACTGCTTAAACTGTGAATGCTAACAAGCAGTAGATAATTGGGTGTATGCATCTGTGAGAGGATACATATCCAAAATTTAACTTTTGAACTTTCAAGCAGAAGCCTGTAGTACTTGCAGTTAGCAAGTACTACAGGCTGGTTCTGAATTTTGATAGTATCTGGACTGAATAAACCTTGCATGTCCTGAGCCCTCCCATTAATGAAGACGCGTAAGACAGAAGCACCAATTAGGAGGCTGATCATGTGTTGTGCTTCTACATCTATACTATTTAAATAGGAAAAACAGGGACATGAGGCTACAGAAAGAAAAGATAACCAAAACCAAGGATTCCCTAAAAGAAAAAAGGAGAGAAGAAGGGGACCTGGAATGAAGAAGGTGGAGAAGATCTCCACTGGAGGAAAGATCCTGGAACCAGGGAGAGTCCTTGATGATCAGGTGAGAGTGATGAAAAACGCAGTAGGATGTTTTGCATTAAGAGGTAGAGTAATTTGGCAGAAAATAAACCCCCTTTCATCACAGCTGGTCCTCAGATATCAGAGGGACTGGGGGCAGCTAGGCTTAGATTCTGAGTGATGTCCAGTTTGGCACTCTGAGTCTGATAACATGGATACACTCAACAGTGCAGTGCACTTTCTGTTTTGTCATGCTTGCAGCCAGCTATGTGAAGGTTGCAGTTTATTTTGCACTATGGGTCTGGTAACACAGATGGACTCAATAGCAAGCTTGCATCTTCCATCCAGTTGCACTGTCACACACGGTGCCCTATGAGAGACATTTACAGCTGGCTATGTGAACACTGCAGTTTATTAAAGCAACATGATTACAGGTTCTTTTGGGTTGCTGGTGATAAATATACTGTCTGCAAAAACAGGTGCAAGTATCAAGATTATAAGTAATATAGTTCAGTTACAACACATGTTAAGTTAACAACTGTAGACATTTGTAAGATTTGTGAGAAAGCACTCAGGAAAGTCCAGACCTTACACAGAGGTGTCCCTGGGGTGGGGAAAGAGAGGCTCATCCTGTCGACTGATCCCAGAAGTCAGAGGTGATTTGCAATGGTATCTTTCCTGACTCATTTGCAATGATATCTTCCCTGACTTGTTCACGATGGTATCTTCCCTAGAGTTCCCCCTTCTTTAAGCCATTTTTGTACTATTTTTCACCTTCAAGGTGGAGCTTGAATGACTCCTGTCGTATATACCTTTATTATGATTGGTGTAAAATTCTCTTGCTTTGATTTTAAAGATATAGATGACAAAAAAATCAGGGCACAAGCTCAGTGAGGGACAGTCACACTTTGCAGGTGGGTAGCCTTTGGGATGGAGGTGTGTTTTGCTATTATAATGAGATTATAATGAACAAAGTTTGAGTAAAGGACAGCATTTTGTCAAAAAATGACAAACTGTTGGCCCAGGGTGGCAAATATGTAGCTTTTCAGTTCCATAGTACCACAAAGTTCCCATCTGTGTGGTGATCCACAGAACCTGGCTGTGGAGTGTTCACTCTGCTCCACCCTCCATACTATTTTGCAGGCAATGCTGTTGAGGGAACCACCGTGGAATGGATTCCCTGCATACCAGCTGCAGCTGCACTCTATCCCGGAAGCTTCTTCAATATTATACCTTTCCTTCATGTGTGAAAAATGCCATACCTTTAATATAAGTTTAATTTCCAAATCACCTTCAGTAACTATTCCACAGGATGCTCAAGGACCTTGGATAGTAATGTCCGATGTCATTAACTGTGAGCAACAGCAAAGCATGAATTGACATGACTTTTGCCCAGCCTTCCCAGACCAGCAAAGACGAACTGGAGGGTGGAGGTGATACCTCATGAAGGTGGTGCAGGGAAGAGAATGACTGAGTGTGTTAAATAATCAGGTAAGGCAAAAGCTCTGATCATTCTGGTTCTTTGGTTCTCCCACTATCCAGATCCACTATTTCTTATTACTCTGTCTTGCTCATGAACAAGCAGGAAAGAGAAAATTCACCCAGTAAACTACTAATTACAAATTATACATTTAAGCTGAAATTCACCCAAGTACAGGGAGCCATACAAACTCTATCACTTCAAAACCACTGACATCACAGAGCTGGGAATAGAACTAGCTCTGCTCTTAACTGGTAAAAGATCTCGTGTTGATCCACTGTATAGGGATGAAATTAATTACTTTCTCACCCTGGAAGCCATTACCTGTAACAGAAGCTGAAGACTTTTCCTCACCAACAAATCTCTTACTCCAAGACACCAAAGTGAATGGAAAGGTGAGCATTAGTCTGCAGGCTTTGAATCTGGACTAATTTTTCTTGTTTTTCTCAACCTTAGTTCCTGCTAGAATAGGAAACTAGGATATTGTCTTCCTCATATTTCTTTCCTTGAAGATGACTATCTTCAACTATCAGTTAAAGAAATATTTTTCCTTCAAGGTGATAGCAAACTTAAGAAGAACTCAAGGAGATTGAATGCAATGTACAGAGATAGAAAAATATGTTTTAGATGGTTTAATGGAGACATGGCTGTGCTGTTTACTATGATACCTTCACACAGTAAAAAACAATGTTTAGTCTTCCTTTCTTTTGTTTTCCTCATCATTTTCCTAAGAACTGTGAATTTCCAAGTAGAGAATCATTTGGGAGGCAGAAATGTTTTGGGTTTTGGTTTTGGTTTTGTTTTTTTCCGCCCATTTGCTTGTCACATGGTTCTCCATACATCTGTTTGCTAAAGAAGCAAGCAGTGCTCAGATCTTAACAGTAGAAGAGCTTTGAAAAACTCTTTTCCCCTGTTGCTGACAGTGCTTTCCCTGTGGCACTCTGAGATACCAACTGCAATTCCGAATATGCTGCAATACAATCCCAGTGGCAGAACAGGCTGAAAGCCATGTCTTAAGAAGGCAGGACAATCAACTCCTTTTTACAATAAAATTACAAGCTAGAAGTTGGACTGGTAGTCCATTGCTTAAACTGTGAGTTACTTACTGGCCAGAAGTTTATCTGATGATAAAGACATCTCTGGACCCAGCAGGAGCTGGAGTTTACAAGTATAGTGATTTCAACTAGGAATTATGGACAGAAAGAATAAGTTACTTATGTGTGTACCTACCATAGTGGTTGGAGAAATGTTTCTCCACTTGTTTCTGTGACAATGCATCTCTTTCTGCAGGTGCTAATGGTGTCTAGAATGGCATCATGTTATGTGATGGGAACTCAAAACAAAACAAAACAAAATGGTTAATAATGCAATATTTGCTGACATCCTGGCAAAACTTAAACCAGTGTTTGTCACTGAATTCTTTTACTTTTATTTCAGACTACAGCTTGGCTTGATGGGTTGCAGTTCTGAAGAGTATGGTGTAAGATCTCATGATACAGTTCTAGACCAGGTTGAGGTGGCCTATGTAGCTACTTGTATTGAGGTTGCTAAGACTGAGTGTGGTAAGATGGAACCCACTGTAAGAAAAGGAAATTTCAAACATTTACAAAACTGGTAGATGGAATGTCAGCAGGTGTGTTCCAAGTTATATGTATAAAGGAAAGTCATCTTCACATGGTACAGCACTTGATTGTCCTGAGTGGGAGTGAGAAAACTTTTTCTTATCAAAACTGCTAGCATCTCATCTGCAGACAGGCTGACAGCAGCTGCTTTCAGCTGTTGTGCTTGGATATTTAACAATTTAAAATACTGGGATATTCAAGACTGATTCAAGTCAAAGAACTATTCACATAAACTTGAAGGGAAAGAAGATCCTTTACCTTAAATACCCCTAAAAACCTCTTGCTTTGGCAATAACTTTATTTTGGTGAAAATCAAACAGAATTCCATGAAGAATATGTAGAATAGACTTTTAAATTATTTTGGCTATTGAACCATTGCAGCCCAGGAATGTTTAGCCTGCAGCACTTTGTACAACACAAATAGTATATAATATTACACTGTTAACACTAATAAGCTCCAAATTGCAGAACATAAAACATTTGACAGCAGTTCTGGGATTATTTTGGCCTCAGTGAAGAAAAACAACTATCAAGGCTATGAAGCTAAGATATTTTGTGATGTAGAATTTATGACATATTCACCTCCAACACTACCTACAAAGAAAGAAATCTATGAAGATCCAGGTTGTAACATCACAATGTAATTTTAATGGGATCCATTTATTTATTTATTTATTCTTTTGCTGAAGAAGCAAGATATGGAGGGGAGAATGATGTGGGACAGCCTACGCTTGTGGTGCTAAATGAACCAGTTTATTCTGCATTCAGTAAAACCCGCAGGTGAGTCGGACACACTTAAGATTTCTTTGCAATTATACCCAACCCAGTAAGGTTCTGGCAGCAGCAAACACACAGTGTCCCTTGGACAAAAAAAAAAAAAAAAAAAAAAAAGGAAGAAAATAACAGCTGAGAGATTTGTAAATGTTTGCTGTAAATCTGAAATGGAATAAAATGTAAAATTCCACATACTGCTCTGGCACTCCCATCCCGATCATCATCAGTTAAAATATACCTTCAGTGCAGCAGCTGTAGCTGCTCTAATAAGATATCTACATAGAGAAAATAGGCAATCAAATTTCTGCAAAGTATGAAATTTTCCATTAAATTGTCTCTTCCTTTTATATAACACAGCTGCAACAGTTCTCACTAGCTTTTCCTATCCATGCCTCAGCAAACATAACTCTCACTAGCAGGATATTTTCCAAATGAGTCATTTAGATTCAAAATATTTCCTCTAAAGGCATCTAGACCATGACCCCC
The DNA here is from genome assembly GCA_024611175.1 of Megaceryle torquata. Taxonomy (NCBI): domain Eukaryota; kingdom Metazoa; phylum Chordata; class Aves; order Coraciiformes; family Cerylidae; genus Megaceryle; species Megaceryle torquata. The sequence continues at coordinate 17,911 of JANIJG010002157.1, read as the reverse complement.
AAAAGTTGATCCTGAAAAACAATATTCGCTTGTATCGTCTATGACCACAAGTTAAGAAATAGATAATGTTGTAAATTAAGAACATATTCTGATAAGTTTAAAATGACTACAGATGTCATGAAAGTGTGTCATTTGCTTCTAAATGAAACTCTGGTAATTTAGTCAACATATTAATCTTCAAAAGAACTTTGATGTTGTGGTCTGTTTGGCTTTGTCTGCTGAACTTTATAGTTTTGCTTTTAATAAGACAGCAGTTCTGTGGTTTTCATCTGAGTATCAAGTCATTATTAGGAGACTGAATTGCTTGAAATTACTGTAAATTGCAGTGTCTGCCTACTAACTGATAGAGTTCCTGAAGTCCTGGATAGAAGGTGTTCTTTTCCAACATTAATGGTCTATTGAATTCTGTCCTACTGCTAGTTTTGATGTTGATAGTTTTGGTGGTGCAGACTATGCCTATAACTCTATGTCATTGCTTCTAGAGAATGAGTCTCCAGTGATTAAACAACAAACAACTTGTCTTAAAAACATACAGTTGTTGCAACAATCAAAATGCCAATCCATACTTACATGGGGTAATGACAATCATGGGAAATCCCTGTAGCTGCTGTGGAGTCTTTTTTTAAATCCCTGTTTGCAGTGTCAGCCTGAGGAAGCAGTCAGTCTGGAGTTAATTGGGTCAAACCTGAGTGGACCATTCGAGATGTGTGAAGGCCAGTATAAGGTTTCTGTTACCTTTGAGGCATTCCTACCTAATCTGTGTCATAGTGACTTAAATGATGCATTAGCTGAGTAGAAATCACTCAAAATTAATATACCTTCTTGAAGAGTTTTGTGTCTTTGAAACTATTTAGTTTTGAAGTGTTTTGCATTTTTGTTCAACCTGAAATGAAATGTTTTGCTCCTTCTGGCTGTGGGTAAACCCTATATATCTGTAGTTTAAGACAAGAAGAAAGTAAAAACCAAAATAAAAACAAAACAAACCAAACAACCAAAAACCCAACTAGCCAAACATATTTAAAAAAACCCAAAACAAACACAACCAACCAACCAACCTTGAAAATCATTGGAAAAGGAAAAGCAAAAAACTTCTGATTTGAAACCAAAATAACAAAATACTTTGCTGTTTCAGAAATATTTAATTAGAATCAACAGTTTGGACTCATGGTAAAACCTCATAATTCCTTTTGGGTCGAAAGGATCTGTTAAATTGAACACGTGCTAAAGATTACAATTGTATACAAACTCAAATTTCATTCACAGTTACAATTCAAATAAAAATCACACAATGCATTGCAAAGGTCTTTGTCAATGTCAATTTTCACGCCCTGTTACTAGCTTTCTTTGAAGACCTCACAAGGCTGTTGTTTCAGTAGGACAGTCTCATAGGCAGAAGCAATAGTGGTTCCTGAGAAACAGAAAAACAAGATGTCTTTGACCAAAACTGTCTATGAATCTCAGAGGTAAGACTGAGCATTGAGTAAGAATTGAAGAGTGACAGGAAAAAAACCCCACAAAAACCAAAAAATACATGCAACTGCAAAGACTGTAATGGATTAACATGTTTCAGATGGGATCAAAGATGTATGTTTTAGAAAAGCAATAAAAGTTTATCAGGCTGAATGCAACCTGAATATTTTATCTATTCAAGAGATTCTCCACCTTCTTCAATATGCAGACCTGCAAACTTTTCCAAACAGCAGTGCAAACTCCATAGTTATTCTAACTTCAGCATTGACTTCGTGGTGCCATTTTATGAGTTGTTTAGAAGCAGTCTAAAGACCGCAGTCTTAAAAGCAGACTGACCTATTATAGAAATGTAGTTCATTAAATTTTAACATCAATATACTGGATATTTTATCTGTGTAACATTGTTTTATTGTTACCATGTAAAGGAAGTATTTATTTATGTGGTCACCTTTTCCATTGTCGTATTATTTATGTTTGCCTTAAGAAAAGTGCACCAAGCTCATATTTCATTCACTATCCTTCACATCTTCATCCTTCAGCACTGAGAAAAAAAAAAAAAGAAAAAAAGCTGTATATTTGACAACACTTTTCCCATTTAGAACAACAGTAACTGTGTTATTGAATAATGCATACAGTAAATGGGAAGCAGTCTTGCTTGCAGTGGCCTGTGATTTAAAAACTTATGGTTTGGTTGACTTTGAGCAAATGACTTCACTACGCTCTTCCTTGATTTCTCCCAGTATACAATGTATGTATAATGCTATGGACCTGCTTTTCAAAGCACTTTGTGTTCTGTGAATGAAATTGCTAAATGAGTGAAGTAATAAAATTTCCCCTTTTCATTTTCCACTCGCAGTGATAAATGATACGTGTATCTCTTGTCAAATGCTCCTGTTACATTAAATGTGCATTATTATCATCTATGCGTTAAGGACACAGCGCTCCACAAGACTGTGGAAGGACCATATACAGGACTAAAGGACTGTGGAGGAGATGGAGGGAGGGACTCTTCCATGAGAAAACAGTAAAAGGGCACAAACACGCTGCAGCTAAGACTGCCCCTCAGATGAACCTCAACTCCAATGTGCTCAGAGCAGCTCTTATTTTCAGAGAAAACACAGGGAGATTAAACAAGCTAGCCAAAACATCATCCCTTTATGCAGGTCTTAGAGTGAAACACCTTGAGCACATCTGACCACTCCCGCTTTCCTCCCTATTGTCTTCTTATGACATTACTAACTCATACCTATACCTGTTTTTCCCTGCTCCATTCTACACAGGTGTGCTTCACTCTGCGTGAATTTTTCCAGAAGAAGCAACAGCAGCTGCTTTTGTCAGGTGTAAATATTGCTTAGCACATTCAGTCCTTTCCTTTCCTCAAAGCATGTCAGCACACAGGCACACACATGCATGGAGCAATATTATCACACATTGAATTACCACTGTTGAAATCAGATTTTGGCTTATACAATGCTGACAGTATTGTGTTTTATTGCTAACTGCTACAAATAATTTCTGACACTTTCAATGATTTATCATGTAGCTCATCTACTCAGGGATTTCCTCCATCATGTAATATCACTAGAATTTTGCCTGAGGAGCAACTGCCAGGAAGGACCTGCTGTTACACCTTGCTTCTTTCGCCTGGAACATATTAGCATAATATAAGTAAATATCACAGATCAGTTTGACATATTGTGTAAGTACTCATTTTATGTTAAACTGATAATAGATGCTTGTTGAGAAGAGGTAAATTTTCAGTAACTTCCTAATTTTCAGAAACTTTCTTAGTCTAGTAATACATTTTAAACCAGGAAAATGTAAAATGGTATGTCTGTATGCACTACAATCCAGGCACATTTCTGTATCCTTGCCTCTCATTTTGCATACAGAGACATTCAGACTGCAGAGAACAAGTTTTAGATTTATATATCCTGTTATACTATAAAAATCTTTTTTTCTGATATCAGGTAGGTAGCCTGTGGTTGTATGTATATCAAGCACATACACAGTCCCTCTCTCCTCCACTTAATTCACTCACAGAAAGCATATCAGAAATGCTCAGGAACAGCAGACATGAGCATGTTCATGCTCACTGGAACAGAGTTTTCTCTCAAAGGAGTACAGCATAAAAACTAATTGTTTATTTCATTAACATAAGAATATAATAATGACCAACCTGGTTCAGGCCTAACTAGCCCCAAATCCTGTTTCCCAAACTACCCAGGAGGAGATACACAGGGGAACTTCATAATAGGTACAGACAGATCTTTGGCCAAGCACCTCTTCTAGCAGTCAGTGCCTTAGAGAGCACCTGAGCTGAAGGTCATACAGAGATTGACCTGTTTAATAAGTGCCAATGGACCTGTCTCAATTTAGCTAGAACCTATTTGCATTTTTGCCTTCTCAGCTTCTCTCAGCAACAAATGCCTCCTTTAGTTATGAGATGTGTGAATGAACACCTTGTTCAGTTTGTTTTAAAAGCGCTGCTTGGTGCTCTGGCATTGAAGTCCCATTAACTCCCATGTGACCACAATCAGAGAGCAGCCCTTCCTCATGCTCTTTCTCTAACCCTGTAATAATTTCATTCTGGTTTAGCATATGCCTTTCCCTTTCGTCTCTTTCTGAAGCCAGTCATGGTCTGTTTGGTCTCTCCTCATGCACAGGCTGTTCACTGCTCAAACTTTTTGGTGTCGCTTTGAACTCTGCTTTTTATGAGGTGAGGGAAGGACTATGTGCAGTCTTCAGTTTGAAACAGAAGCAGAAACTCCAAGATTTACTTCTTGACTGGTAATAGCTAATTGAGAACAGTATATGCATGGCTGGAAATATTTTTTTCCCTGATGCATTGTATTGAACATAATGCAAAGGATATGCTTCCCACCAGAAGCAGCTGCTGCTACTTCATGCCATCCTGTACCAGAAGATATGGTACCAGCTGTGCAGATACCCGTTTACATTGGGGTTCCTCCCCTCTAGTACACGTTCAGCTTTCTTGTAATGACTTTGTCTTCTCTTTGTGATGCTCTTATATCATATTCACTTCTGGACCTCACCAAATGTGGTAGATATCCTATTTCTGATGTTTTTGAAGTTTTTGTTGTTATGAAGTTTCACACCTTTAGCAAATTTCTTCTCACAACCACCCCTACTATTTTTTCTTAGACTGACTTAACAGAGTTTTACTTTTCACTTACTAAAGATTTTGCTGCTGGTTATGGAATCATTATCCCTTTGTCTCCCTGGCTCAGGGATTGTTTAATTATTTCATGCAGTGAGACATAACCTGGAAAGGACATACTGAAAGAGCCACAACATGAAGTGTGCTACAGTACACTAGGTGCTAAAGGGTCATGTTACCTTGAAGCATTGAAGAGATTTGATGTTGTGTTTCTCTCACTTCAGCCTGTGAGCAAATGTTGGTTTCATCTTCCCCTTTAATTCCCCAAGTGCTTGCATCTTTCCCCCCCAACCTGGTGTTCCTCAGGGGTGCACAGGTGACTCTTGACACAGCACTAGTTTCTTCCACAGATTCCATGAGGATTTTCTAATGCAGTGTTGGGATGCCATCAAAGCTTGGACAGCTGGGGGATATATACAGCTGGGGTAACAATAACTTGATCCAGAGTCAGTACATCATCACTATGATAATTTATTATGCCTTTATGTGGAAGGAAAATTGAATGAAGTTCCATGAAAACAAAAAAAATTCAGGAAATGCTCAGCAAGGAGATACTGTGACATTCTCAAGAATGCTTCTTTTCAGAGAGGCTACCTGTCTGCTTCTCTCCCAGGATGACTTGGAGGGACAATGACAGGTGATTTAAGTTCTACAGCCACAGAGGAAACAAAACACAGTCCAGACCTGCTCCCTTTTGTTGTCATCCCTAGACAATGAAGATTCTTAGACCAAAGCATGAGTAACAAGCACCTACAGGTAGGTGGCCCTAACGTTCACATTTCTCAGGGGCTTAGACTTTCTGGATGGACTGCAAATTAGGGACAGCGGCTCTTTTGGCAAGTCCTTTTCCAGGGCTGGGGTCCTGAGCAGATTGAGAGCAGTTGTTTTCTTTAAGCAAATTTGTTTGGCAAGATAGTTTCCTCTTTAGTGTATGATTCTGATCTTTGTGGAGAAAGAGGCATATTTCCATCTTCCCTTCAGCCCTAGAAAATATAATCCTACATCTTCCTCAGCAGAGTCTAAGCCACAGTGGTACAGAGACACCTTTCTTCACTGAGCCCAGGCTCTCTCCCACCTGCCCTCTCAAAAGAAAATGGAACCATCAGCAATAACAGGCAGCAGCTCCATCAAAGGAGCAGCAGTGGTGAACTCTGACTCCTTGCAAGCACCGATACCCAATGAATGTTTCCTGATGAAGTTATGGCACAGTGTCACAAGAGTAAAGTGCTTAGGGGGCCAATAAGCAAGCAAGCAACTAAAAACATAAGACTGTTGTCTCAGCATTACATGGTAGGGCCAGGCAAGTGGACTTTGGGGTCCTATTTTAGGTGTTTTTCTAGGTTTACTCACAGTACTGGGAACAGAAACCAGCTGATAGCCTTATTCTCTTCACTAACCAGGAGGCATCATCAGTCTGGAGAGCGAGAGGGAGTGCACGTTAGCACTTCCCTCTGGACCAGCACTCCTGCTTTTTTTTTAGAAATGGAAGTTGCTTTTTGCCAGTAGGGTAAAGGAAAACTGTCTAAGAAATTGTTTGGTGTAAACACCAGCAAATTCATAATTCATAGTTGTTCAATGAAAGTTTTATGTTAACAAATATTTTTTCAGTGGATGGCTCATAAACTATTTGCTGCCTTTTCCTGTCTTTTCACTTCTGTATTTCACTAGGTCACATTTATTGCAGGTGAAGCTTCAAAAAAGAAAATATAAAGATCTGGAGTGAGTCAGTGCTTTTGAGCACTCACTAGCTACAAGATGCTTTGTGCTCTATCTGATTCAGCTCCATTATTCATCGCTTCAAATTTTTCATAAGGAGAAGCATGTTTAAAATGTCACTTACAATATGAAAATTTGTTTTAATACAATTTAGTTTGAACATTTATGGGACTTGCACTGTTCCCATCTGTGCTTATGAACCTTTTCTTTCTATAAATAGGTGAAGGAAACTGCATTTTGTTCAGCTCTTGTCTTGAGTGAGTGTCTCACAACTTTTATTAAGTCTGTGTTCGAAGAGGCTGTTATGAATAATATCTTGTTGAAGCTGCAGTCATAGATAAGAATTTTATATGTGACATTCCAGAGAATTGCCTGACCATCATGATTTTCACTAGTATCAAGCTTTTACTCCATATTTTCACTGAATTGCGTCTGTTAGAATGGCTTCTCCAGGCGTGACACTTCTTCTGCTTGTTCTTATTCTGAGAGCAGAGTACACATATGAGGTTCAACAAGGAGTGCTTCATACAGTTACAACTTCTTCTTTGTCCTCACAATAGTATCAACAGCCACTGCATTTTAAAGCAGGATGCACTGTTGATTATCAGGACTTTGTAGATGTTGAGGGATCCATCCACAAGCTTGAAATTAAGCACAGGCAGAAGTACTCGGGCCATTAGCATTTCATTGGGCTTCAGGCATGGGAGAATATAAATTGAATGTATGCTAGTGTACCAATTAAGAGTTCCTTTTATTTTAACAGAGGAGTGAAAATATTAAAAATCCATAGTATGAGTGAGGAAGATTAGATTGGTTTTATTGCAAAAACTGTAGCCTAAGAGCTTTACCCTTATGTTTAGAAAAAAACATTCCTGTCCATGGTTTGTGTTGCTTTTAATATGTCTGTGAAGACCAGCATAACAAATGACTGAGAAATAACCTTCGGTCAATAAAGAAACATGCTGTTGAAAGGAGGTGCTGTAATCGCAGCTGGCTACAGCTCTGCAACACTCTGCAGGCATGCAGGGGATCTGGAGGTGCAGACCAAGGCTGTCCTAGCTGGCAGTGCCCTTCATCTGCCTCAATTTTCCTAGTGGCCCCACTACTTATGTCAGATGTACATAGTTTTTAACCTAGATACCTATTTATTTTCATGATCAAAATTATATTCATAAGCACAGAGTGAAGAAAAAAAGGACAGTGACAGTGAGAGCACAAGGGGACGAAGAACTGTACCACCACAGAGGTACTGCTAAAGACTCTGTCATCTATCCAAAGAGACGGGTTCAGTCTCCACACATCTTCACTGATATTTCAGACAGAGCAGGATGGCCAAATGACAAAGTGGTCACCCTTTTCTGGAGAAGTCTCCCTTCTCCATTTCACACAGAACTGGTCAGAGGGTAGGCTGATGCCACTTCCCTGATGTGCAACTTGCTCACTTTGCTCCTGCCAAGATCAAACTTGCCCCAATTCAGGCTGCTGGCCTAGAAGCCTCTAGTTACCTGTCTGTTACCTAAGTCTGCTCTATTGATTTTAAATAGTAGCAGTAATTATTGAAGCAAACAGAGCACACATGCTGCCATTACTGTCCAGAAGAGATCTAAAGAGACACAAACACCTTTTTGTCCAAGCCTTCTGCAGCTGTTGTTTTAGGATGCCTGCTGCCCTGGGGCACTTTCAGGCACAGTTAGCTTTACTAAATTATTTGAAAGTATTGTAACTATTGCGATTGCCTCCACTTCAAGAAACAGACAATCTGTTAATGGCCCTCCTGCAGAATAATACAACTTAAAGCATGAGCTGAGTCTGGCTGGGTTCACTCACTGATCCGCTCACCTCCTGTCTCTACTGCAATGCAGGCCAATACCATCTTTTCCTGGGGATGTCAAGGCTGGGCACTGTAAGCCTGGGGATACCTTGCAAATGTATTTTTGGATACTGAAGAAGAGCCTGTCAATTTGTCACTGAATGATGACTTCAAAGTGGACACTGTGACTGGGCCTCTGCTATGATGGAAAGGCTTGACAAGTTGACTGAAGTGCCAGTACAAATTAGATTTTCAGCAGCTGCATGTATATATTTTTCTCACTCAGCTGATGAGAACTGCAATGTAACAGATACTCTGAAGCTGGGTGTTTAAGTTCTGTGAGTGAGGGAAAATGCTGATATTGTTCAGGAACTGATTGGTGTCTGCCAATGCCTACCACCGCTGACTGAGGTTTGATGGAGTAAGAGAAAACATGTTGAAAATGTGACAGACAGTGTTCTTCTTGATTGCTTCAAATTGGATAGTGTTTGCACAGATGGGGCATCTACCCTGGCTGGCAGGAGTACTGGTTATGTCTCTTTGCTAGAAAGGGTTTTGTAGCAGCAGTTATCCAAAATATCATTTTATTGTCATCAGGAGGCTCTTTGTGCTAAAGACCTGGATTTCTCCAGAGCTCTAAACCTGATTGTTTCATTAACATGATACTTGTGTGTGCACTAAATCAACATTTCTTACAAAAGCAAACAGGAGGAAATTAATGCTCCTCTGCAACGTTAGCTAGCTCATGCAGGAAAAGGCCCTTCAAAACTTTTGGAAACCGAAGAAACAAGTGGCTTTTGGAAGGCAAGAGTGAATTCATGAATCATAGCAAGCTGCTTAAAGACCAGGATTAGATAATGAACAAGGTTCCTTTACAGGCATTTACATTTTGTCTCTACCACATCAGTATGTCTACAGGGGAAAGACTGCCTTTCTGTTAAGATGTTTAATGATCTTTTTCATGATAAAACCAATAAAAACCTCTTGTCTAATAACAATTTGGACCGCTTCATTTTAAAGCGGTTAGGAGTTAATAATAGGGTTATAAATTAGGAGGTCTATGCTGCAATGTCTTCAATTCTGGGCTTATATGAGTGAAGTTTTGAAGAAATTATGGTAGAAAAGACCACTGTGGCCATTTAGTAATACTCTGTTGAATTTATAATTGGAAATACAGAGATTCAAAGCTACAGTTGGGTTTAAGAAGGACCTGCAATTCATCTCTACTGATGAAGGCCAGTGTTTTATGGAGCAAGGGCCAGGTGCAGCCCTGGCCTGACTGGAGCACAATACAACTCTCTTCCAGGAATAAATGATGTGGTGTGGGAGAACTCTCCCTTCCCTGGTTTGGGCTAAAAAAGGAGCATTTTACCCTTATCCTGATGAACTCATCCCTGCTGCAGTGCATAATTACCACTGAATTTTTAAACAGCTGTAACACATAATATTAATGCTTAAAGAGAACAGCAAAAGAACATTTCCAGGGAAACAAACCACCACATTTTCCTGCTCACTGCCACAATGGGCTGAGACAAAACTAAAGCCGATTGAGAGCTAACAGGGTTTAGAAACTAGACAAAACTGAGAAATACAACATTTACAAATGGACAGGATCATATGGTACAGTAATCCTGTGGAGAAAGGCAAGAAGCTTTAGCCTCTGTTTCCCATCTCATATACCCATCTCCACCACTTCAGCAATCTAAATCTGGCATGTGGGAGGAAGATGCCAGAGCATAGATAGGGATGCAAGAGGTTCCAGAGCTGGGGCAAGAAAACCAAAGGACAGGCAGCTGAAACAGCCCCACGAGTCCAGTTTTGCACACATACATCATAGATGCCCAGGTTTAAACACTTATCCATGTGGTGCCCTAGGAGGAATAGGGCAACAAAAAGCAAAAGACCACCCAGCTCTGTCTCAGAGCTTTATTTATGAAGGTATCCGAAGTCCCCATGCAGAACAGGTCCCCTTCTGGTGTCTGCTGATCAGTACAAGGTGTTCCTGTGCAGAAACAAAGGTTTGTGCCAAATGCTTGAGTGAGCAGAGGGACCAATTTCAAAGTTATACTGCTCTGCAAACCCCAGTACAGGAAGTCTCCAAGTCAAAGAGACATGATAGAAATGCTATTTTTTAACCAATCTATTGTCCTGAATCAGTAACCAAAAATTCATTCTTTCCTTAGTTCAGTTCTGGCTTACGATCAATGAAGACCTCATAAACCTCACAGTTCAAGTTCAGTTCCAGTTCATTTGAAGCAGGGGGATGGGGAGGTAGCATTTCAGACTGATGCTTGGTTCAGGTTTAATACTTCTCTCTGAGCATTTTTCTCTGAAATTTGTATTATAATACCTCTGGTAAGAATATCAGAACCTGGCTACTGCAACATACTGACATACACACTGAAGCTAGATGGATCCTGATCCGAGTCTGACTGATTGTAACTGCAGTGGAGAACTTCAGCCAGAGTAATTTGATAAACTACACAATAGGACAGTGGGCAAGGTGATGGAGCTGTTATCAGCAAGAGAAGAGAAATCTCTTTTTTTGAAATGGGAGCTGACAACTATCTCCATCTCCAGTGTATTACATGTTATTTCATCTGCTTCTCCCTACAATCATGACTGAATAAAGATAAAGTCCAATAAATGATTAAAAGTTAGCTGCCGCAAAGTGTAGCTTTTCACTGCCTGAAACCCAGGGTTGAATCCTGGACCACGATAGGTATGCTTACTGTAATACATGGGAAGGGTCACAGGAAAATGACATTGCATGGTGTTGCAAAGGTTTGTGTAGCTCATTATTCTGTTTCCAGAGGTGGCTGTAAGGGGATGGCTAAGGAAAAAAATAGTCAGGCCAGACGCCTACTAAGTTCCTTTGCCCTAGCAGTCTTCCAGCCTCTAAACAGAGAAACATCCATTCTCTGGCAGCTGTAAACCAACATCTTTGGCATGGCTGGTGCATTGTTCAGCCACCTGAGGCAGGGGTCTCGGAACCTGCATGTGAAATCAGTCACTTGCAATAATGGATCAAGCACATTTGCATGTCAGTATGTCCAAGTGGCATCACACAGAAGTCAGCCATATCAGCAGAGATTGCACACCTGGGTCTCTGCATCGGAAATGTGCCCTCAGAGTAGGAACCCAAAGAACCAGCATATTTTAATTCATGTAAATGGATGTCATCTTGGGAGGAGGGGTAAGGATTTATCCTTTACAGGTACATGCCCAAGTCACTAGTGTATAGATCCAGACTCTTGCATGACATTTTGTCTCCCGCCTCCTCCTGTGCACTGTCAGGATCTCAAGAAGGGAGAACAAAAAAACACATCTCAGTTTAGCCCACACCTGAGAGATGTGCAGCATCTATCTATCTACCTAGGACAGAAGAATAACCTGAAACCTGTTCTTCCTTTTCCTGTATTGATCTGTCTAACTTGTAAAATATTATATAAAATGAAGCTGGCAAGTGAGAACACTTTTCCTACTTTGCATTTTACAGAAAAGAAACAGTCATAATGACTGTGTTTTGTAGGAAGTCTGATATGGACAACATATGCTACAAGTACCCCCACTGGGCATTGTTGCCTTTAGGGCTTATGCACTGCAATGCCTAAATTCTGTGCTGTCATCAAGTTTAGGTATAAGCAAGCTGTTAAAAGGTTTGGTGCTGTCAAGTCTGGGTCACACAGAACTGTAACTCTGGGCAACTTGACTGTCTATGTGCAAACTGCTTCTAGCATTCACAAACCCACAGTTTGAATAAGAGTTTCCACATCTTACTTCTGGAGCCTGACAGCTCTGTCCCACATAAGCCTTACTTCAGGCACCCTTAAGAATACTACCCCATCACTGAGCTTGTTCTGTACAAATCACAATGTAAATAAAAATTGCTAACATTATGGATTTCTGTAACAATTGTGTATTTTGCCCACAGAATAGGTCCTTAATTACACAAAAGTATGTTACTTTTTTTTTTTTTTTTTCCTACTGGTAAGAAAACAAACTTGGTGTCAACAGCAAATTCAAAGACAGCTGCAGAAAGCTATCCTTTGTTTGAACCGTGCTATGATTGACTTTACAATCTTTTTTTCTTTGCTTTCTTGGAAAACACATATTTGTTTTCCATACATGCCTTTTCCACAGAGCAGCCGTGTTCTTGAGGTGACAAATACTTAGCAGTGGCTTTATGAATGATAGCTCACATATTAGCGCTGTGCCCAGCCCATGACTTAAGAGTGAAAGTCAAGGAAATGGAGACAGTCTGTATGGCCTTGTTAATTTGTTTGAATGAAAGAGACTGGAAGAGTTGGAAAGTTACTGAGCTCTTAGCTTGTGACCTGTGTCTGCTTAAGTAGAAATGACTGGTTCAGGCAGAGCAGAGAAGCCCTGTCTGCTCTCAGGCTGGTGACACACACTAGAAAGCTGAGCTTTGGGAAGAAGGACTGAGGAAAAAGAGGAGGAAGACTTAATTTAGTTAAAAAAAATGAAACCCGAGTTACACTGATGTCGACAGGTTGTTTCTGAAAGAGGCTTCTGGGGTTTCCACATATTTCAGAGAATTCTAGTCTTAAACCTCTTTAAAAACATTTTAAAATGTGGATTATCTGAAGCTGACAGAAGGAGGCTTGTTCAAGTGTCAAAAATCACAGGTTAACAGTTATGGCTTTTTGGGGACAATGACATTTTAAAAAATGCTAGGACAGTGGCAGCCCTTTTTTCTCTGTAATGCATAGGAGGGGAAATAAGGGCATTCTTATGCTGTTTAAAGACCTTGAACAGAATCTTAATTTTTCCCTATAGATAGTTTTAGTTACTGGAGAAGTCAAACTTCCAAGATTGTTGCTAAGGTTTAGAGGAGGAGATGATACATGGAAATCCAACCCTAAACTTGGAAGTGCTGGAGATATTAGCAACTGAAACCTCATAGATAATTGAGAGCAAAATGTATCAAGTAATATGTGGGGTAGAAAGCATTTACTATTGTGGTTAAGTGCTGGCAGAATGTCTCTTTGTTGTTATATTTACAAGGAGCACTTTGCATAGAGAACATCAATCTCTTACAGAACCAACAAATTACTGTGATAAAAATAGTAGATTAGCAACAATAAGGATCAGGTAGGGGGGCTCTCAGCAAAAGGAATTTACCTTTATCACATAAAAGGAAAGAGGAAAGACTATTTTATACCTTTATATCTTTGTCAGCCCACATGACAGAAAGGCAGTTACCCCTGCTGCTAGATGCCTTTGACAGCATTGTAAAAAGGCTTGTATAACAGAACCAGCTATCATAGGGATTAAATAGTCTGAATGTTTTGGCTTTTTTTTTTTTTTTTTCAAATGATAGCTGCATCATCTCCCCCTTCTAGTCCCTTGTCCTGGTTTTGGCTGGGATAGAGTTAATTTTGTTCCTAGTAGCTGGTTTAATGATGTGGTTTGGATCTAGGATGAGAGGAATGTTGATAACACGCTGATGTTTTAGTTGTCGCTGGGTAGTGCTTCCACTAAGTCAAGGCCTTCCCTGCTTCTCATACTGCCCTGCCAGTGAGGACACTGGGGGTGCAGAAGAAGCTGGGAGGGGACACAGTCAGGGCAGCTGACCGAAACTGGACAGAGGAATATTCTGTACCCTATGACATCATTCTGAATAATAAAAGTGGAGGGAGTTGCTTGGGGGTAGTGGCCCCCTGCTCAAGTACTGGCTGGGCATCAGTCAGCAGGTGGTGAACAATTGCGTTGTGCATCACTTATTTTCTATATTATTTTATCATTATGATTATTTTCTCTTTGTGTTCTGTCCTATTAAACTTTTATCTCAATCCACAAATTTTACCTTTTTTTCTTATTCTCTCCCCCATCCCACTGGGAAGGGAGAGAGCAAATGGCTGTGTGGTCTTTAGCTGCCTTCTGGGTTAAAGCAAGACACCCCCTTGCCCCAAAACCTGAGCAATGGCTGGAGGGCAGGAGTGCTCTGGAGGTCAAGAGATTGACACTATTTTGGATCAAGACATCCCTCTGAAGAGTTTTAAACCACTGGAGCGTGCTTCACCTTGCCTGTTTTTACAGGCAGATGTTGTAGCAGGTAGGGAATGAAGAGAGGTCATAGATCAGAAATCAGAAATTTTGTCCCATTTCAAGGACAAAAATAAGCCCCTCTGGACACCAGTGGAAAAGTTGTGGGAGGTGAGGGTAACCCAGCTGAAGCTCAAAACAGAGGTCAGGGCAGATCTGGGCTTGCCAGTCTGTACCTTCAGTACATACCCATGCTTATACTTCCTGAAAATTTGTCTCATCTCCAGACTGCACACAAATATTTGAAGCTTCCACTTTGAGTGAGCTCTTGGGCTTTCAGATCTGAGCTCACACTGATGTCTCACATGGGCTTAGCTGATATGAAACTTACATTGCATTCAGTCAACCTGGATGGGTGCTCAGTGCTCACCTTCAGCCACTCTATCGCTCACGATGACTGGTATTGATGTGCTTTTTCTTTGCAGAGCCAAAACCAACATGTGGCATAAATATGTCACGTATAGATGTGGTGATAGACATGAATGGAGGCCCAAAACTACCCTAAAGTGGAGAACTACTGCAGAGAGAACAACCACTACCCTTAATTTGCAGATCTCCCCACTGCTTTACCTGCAAAAAGACTATGCAATTGAAACTTATCTATACACTAAGATACACTGATTTAAGACCTGAGCCTGCAACTGCTTCCATGGATAGGATCTAGAAAGAAGAATCTATTTTCTTTTTCTGTAAACTCATTATGAGTGGGTAGATTTCTTGTTCTTTCTAACAGAAGTTTTCTCATAATTATTTGCTTGCAGAAGTTGCTCTTACTGAATCAATTTAAAAGACCAACAAAGGAAACAGAAGAAAGGCAGTTTTGCTTTATTTTGATAACACTTAGATTACGTATGTATGTATGTATGGACTAATACTAGAAGAGTAAAGTGTGTGATATAAATAAATCTCATATTTGGTCTTTCTAAAATTGCCTCTACAAGAAAATTTGGGCCCATACTAAAGTTTTCTTCCTGTGATGCTGTCTTCTTATTTAACATAGTACAGGGCTTTGCTGGTTAATTATATCTGAGTATTTTAGCTGCATAACTAAGATATGGGAGATCTTCTGCAGTTTCAGTATACTCTGCAGGGAAAGGAAAAATTATTATATAATCCATAAAATTCTGTAGATTGCTGTAGAAGACTGCAGACAGTACATTATATTCAAATTATGCAGATGTTACTCATTTCACCATTTCCAAAGAGCTGCATGGCTCAAATTTGCTTTACCAGAGGCTATACAGTTAAAATCTCACACAGAGGTTTGAAAACCTATAACAACAGAAGAACAGAGCTAAATTTCTGTTGTTGTACCAAGATTACAGTTCACAGGTCACAGAGGGTTGCTAAGGAATCAGAATTCAAGCTTCTGAGTAAAACAAAAAGAGAAATTTCATCTTTCACTCTTAAGTTGTTTTGCTCACCTGAAAAGATTTGGAATTGTTATTGTAATGAGCCTTAAGAAATAATTAACTCTGCTCTTTCTTCCTTACTTTGAATACAGAGACAAAAGAGATGTGCCAATCCAGTCCCTGTGCTTAAGCAACAGGACTATTACATACTCCATATGTGACCAAAGCCAGGATTTCACAGTTATCATAGAATCATAGAATGGTTTAGGATGGAAGGGACCTCTAAAGATCATCTAGTCCCATGCCCCTGCAGTGAGCTGGGACATCCTCAACTAGATCAGGTTACTCAGAGTCTCATTGAGCCTCGCCTTGAATATCTTATGCAGATGAACAAAACAGTATCTGACCCTTAGGCAGTCTGTCATCTAGCAGATTTTTTTTTTCCCTACCTGGGTGGCTTTGTGCTGCTAAGGCTTCCCATGGAGCACCTGCGAATTGCCAGGTGCTTCAGTAGGCAGTTTTGGAAGCCAGTTAGATGAAGAGGAAAGGAGAATGTATGGATGTAAGTCATTGCTGTCATGCATATTGCTGATAGACGATGGCAAATGCATCCCTCAATATGGAGTCCTTAGGTGGTGAATGGTCCCCTGGAGGTAAGCACCCAAACCAGTTCACCCTGGGACAGTATGTACAGTACAGTATCCCAAATATGGGGTAAAATAATCAGCTATCAGAAACTTCAGGGTAGATATCATTTAGTCCAGGCTGTCTATAATGTAGAGATGCTACATGATCCACCAGTTGAAATAAACCCTACATCTGCTTTCTAGACCTCATTAATACCATTCAATGGTAAAGAATAAATATAACTTTTCTCCAGTTTGATTACTGAGATTAGGATCACTTTGGGCATAGATTGTTATATTTACGTATGTGTTGTGTCCAAGGCTGTGGGCCTACTATTGCCACTGCCTAGAGTATACTCACAAAACATGTCTTTGTTGAAGAATGCCATGGGTTTTGAAAAGGAAATATTTCCTGCTACATCCTCAAGGATGTTCTCATGCAGAAGGTTCGTTTGCGAAGTTAAGGACTCTCATGTCATTTCTAATCAGAAAGAGTTTATCATGGAAAACTTCACCTTTTCAGATTAAAAAAAATACACATTTTGACATAGTTTTGTTTTTCAAAGCATTCAGAAACTTTGGATTTGTCTCAGCATGAAACAAAACCAAAATTTGAAGCTTAAAAGTAACTTCAAAATTTACTATTTAGCTTAAAGTTTTAGCTCCATTTATCTCTATGGATCCTTTTTTTTTTTTTTTTTGCATTCCCATAGATACAAAAATCCTTATAATAACAAAGATTATGATGAGAACAGCACCAAAAAAAATGCATATTTGTGTTTTTTTCTGTTTCTGAAACAGAAGTATTCATTCAGAGGTCTCGTATTCTCCATGAAAGTGATAAAAAAAATATCAACAATATTAAGAAAGCTGTCCTATTTGACAGCAATAAAGCTGTCAAGGTCTGTTGTCACACAGCTCACTTGGGAAAGCTTTAATATGAAGATTTCTGACTCATTAACATGCAGTTTATTGATATTATAGCCTTGTTATAGCTCACTGCATGAGAGCATCTGCATCATGATTCCTCACTTGCCCACACACCAAGTTCTCTTCTATTCTGTCCAGATTCTTCTAACAGATCCTTCGTGCCTGAATGCCCTCCAGCACCTCATTAAGCAACACATCTAACATTTGCACAGTTTGTTCTCTGTCTTCTCCCAAGGAGGACATATGGGTGCAGCAAAGTGTTCTGTTATGGTGGGACTTCCTTGACATTTTTTAGATGAAAACTTAAGCCCTTAGGTATGAAAAAAGAAAAATGAGTTGCAATGCATTAGATCATGATCCACCAACAAAACAACCTAAATTCAATCCTGGCTTCTTTAGAATTGTGTAGAAAATCTTGACAGCTATTATCATTCCTTTTTTCTGCTACTTAAAAGACACATTCTTAAAGTTTTTCTGTTTTTCTTAAATCCATCTGAAACTTGTAGGGTACAAGACCTGGACTGCTCATTCTTACTCTTATATGTTCACAATACTAAGAAGGAACTTTTGTAACACGGAAGTTACAAACAGACTGGATCAATGGGTTGAGGTTAATTGTATGAGCTTCAACAAGGCCAACTGCCGGGTCCTGCACTTGGGCCACAACAACCCCCTGCAATGCTACAGGCCTGGGGAAGAGTGACTGGAAAGCTGTCCAACAGAAAGGCACCTGGGAGTACTGATCAACAGCCAGCTG